>OX328128.1:61684897-61791695 GCA_946811695.1 Gonocerus acuteangulatus
AGTGGGCTGTGTATAGTGGGCTCAGTCCGCGTTATTCAGAAAAAGTCCGACTCGCAGGAACTGCATCATCTTAGCGCGGTTCCGTTCTTATCCCTAGTCTAATTTGCAAAGATTAAAATAGATGCAGTTATTATTTTGGTTCCACCAGTCTAGAAAGGTCTTGATTTACGATCTTACCTGGAAGGGTCGGCTAACACTAGAAACGGTCCCGCTAGTTACTAGCCCTTGGAATCTTGGAATTCTATATTTAACAATAAATTGTTTTTGTTATTTTACTTAACCAGTTTTATTGTCAAATACATTATCCAACTATAAGCAATTAAAAAATAACAAGGAATAAAGCTGACAAAAAGAACCGTTCGAATAAACGAAATCAATTACTTTAAAGTTTTAAGCACTTATTTCTCTGATTGACGTCGCCTAATTAAAACTTTCTTCAGAACCTTTTTTTCAACATATTAGTGTTGATAAAATTCGAACCTGCAGAAAATTTTTCAACCATAATTCTAAGTACCAAAATCAAAGACAAAAAGAACAGTTCGAATTAGCGAAATCAATTACTTTAAAGTCTTAAGCACTTATTTCTCCGATTTACATCGCCTAATCAAAACTTTTATCAGACCCATTTTTGTAGAGCATTTAGTAAGCTTTCTAATGGTAACCTTACGTTTACCAAGATTCTCAACTTTTTCTAGATATTAAGGAAAGTATACAAAGTTACCAAAACTTTTTATGTCTGTTAATAAAATATTTTATTCTAACCCTTCCTTAACTCCAAACGTAACAAAAATTTCAACATATTAGTTTTAATGAAAGTAGAACATGCAGAAAATGTTTCAATTAAATCCCATGATTCTAAGTACCCAAACCAAAAACGGTATTCAAAAACTATTTTCTCGAAAACGGTTAAACCTATTAAACGGGTTAAAGCTATCGCCTTGAAAATGGTTTCGTTCCTTTTCCTAGCCCAAGAATCCTATAAAACGAGTACTTACAAGCTTATGAACTCAAAAACGTAAGCGTTACGATTTTTTTGCGCGAATTTCGCCCCAAACGCCATCTTCTAGTGGACGGATTTTTCTGGATGACGAAGTAGACCTTTCAAATTGGACGACGGATTTTTGTACCAAATTTCATCAAAATCGGACCATTCGTCTTTTACCTAGAGAGCGAACAGACAAATATATATATATATTCACAAATTTGAACCACCATCATTTTCGGTCTCTAGGGGTTCTGAAACGCAAAATTTTCTAGTCGGCACTTCTGGATTGCGTCATGAGATCAACCTTATAAGCGAGGTTCCTCCCTTTGGGGGAGGTAGAAACCGCGCTAAAAGGTGTTTTTGGGCAAGAATAAATAAAGATTAATTACTTCATTTTTCTATAAATTTGAGAATATAAATATTTCAAACCTTCTATCCATTGAAGGATATGATTTGTTAGAAGTCCTCTCCTATGAATGTCAAATTGAACATGTAGAAAGCTTCTGAGTGTCTTTGAGGATGGTGTATAATCTCTGAAACGGCAAAATAGGAGAGGCAAGCGAAAAGTTTTAAACATTCTGTAAGAATTTCTTTCTTTAAAGGCGGGTTTATGTTGTTAATATATTCCTGACTCCTCGTAAAAAAAAAAATGGTGTTCCTAAAGGCTGTAAGTTGAGATATTGGTTCTATTTTTCGAATTAAATGCCCAATCCATTGTATAATGTGAATTGATCATGAAATCCTTTATCTATTGATGAATATGAATTATTAAAGTCTCTGTACATTGGATAACATTAAATTATTTTAATGATTTGAAAAATATTTGATCCTTAATCCATTGAAGGATATAGAACATTAAAACCTCGATCCACTGAAAAATATTAAATATTCAATCCTCAATCTTTTAAATGATAAAATATATTAAATCCCCAATCCATTGAAAGATATAAAATATTAAAACCTCGATCCACTGAAAAATATTAAATATTCAATCCTCAATCTTTTAAATGATAAAATATATTAAATCCCCAATCCATTGAAGGACATATAATATTAAATCCTCTGTTCATTTTAAAATGTTTAATCCTCTAGCCGTTGAAGAATAAAAAAATGTTTATTACCTGCCAATTCAGAAGACGGATTACTTCAGTTTATGCCTTCTTTAGCGAACCGCTCTTAAGGCAATGGAGTAAGGAGGCCGAGGCCCATAAGTGGTTATGAAACATCTGTCTCAATACTTTCAATAGGCTACTTCTAATCATATTCATAGCATTTATATACGTGAGCTTCATTCTCAAATTACACCTTAATAACCTAGCACCAGTTAACATAATAGTTCAGAGTATCCGGTGAAATTTACAGGGTACGTTGCATAAGTAATGCCATTGAATTTCACGTGCTGCCCTATTGGTTGGAGTGGAATCGGTCTACTTGGGATAGGTAGGGGAACACTAAGATTTCCTGTAAACCTGGTCTGGGGGCTCTGCAATCTTCGGAGGCGGGGTTTCGTCTATAAAAGAGAGCCAAACAGTCATGGCGAGGACCTCGCGAGAGACGTCTTCTAGGGCGAGCATCTGGGATAGCAGAGTCGCTGGAAATATGTCGAGACCCAAGGGCAGTAATTTGAAGAATTTTGAGTTTTTGTGCAAATGTGTTCAATAAATTACTAAAAATAAAATTGCATTGCTTTCGGAACATACCCTGTATGATACCTATTCCAACGTTAAGTAAGAGACTGATAATGGGCTCTTTAAGCCACTTTGATGAATAAATGAGCACACAAGTATCAAAAAAGACAAATTCTTCCAACCTGAAACGGAATAATAATTACACCTTAGGGGTTATGCCTCGGGTATGATGTACGCTAATTTTCCGCCACCATCTCCTCTGCAATGTGACATTAAGGTTATGAAGTTAATCTGCTATTACATAAACCACCTCATAGAAGGGTCTAAAAGTTACTTGAAACTTTAGAGCAGTGGTTATGTCTTGCAGGAGACCATTAGGTAGGGGATTTCGTTCCTACGTGAGGTTACTTTCCCTTAATGAGATAATCAATATAATTCAGGAGGAGGATTCTAACTTTTGGCCCTTTGGTTTTGGTAGTTTAATATCCATTTAACAAACGTGAAGAAGGAAGATATATTCCATTCTAGTTTAATTGTCTAAGTAACATATTTTGTTTTTAATTTATCTTCGCCTAGACTGGTTCTTTAATACCGCGGTGTCGATCGCGTACTGATACTTGTTACTCAAACACACATAGTAAGTACGGAGGTGTTTCAAAGAGGCCTTCGCTGTAAGAGAACCTTGGGTATTTTATTTTTATCTTTAGAAAAGCCTTTAATTTTCGATTGTAATAGTAATAAAGTAAATACATAAAAAAACAAAACAACAACAACATACAACTGCAAATAAAAATCAATATTTAATATGAAGTAATCCGTTTTTTTCAGTGTTTTTGTACTAATTAAGAATTATTGTAATGCCTATTATATCCAAGTAATGAATTTTTTGTATATTTAGTAAATATATTTAAATATTCGATAAATTTAATGGCTAGAGAAATGAGTTTATTTTTAGTTAAAATTTATTATTTCCCACAGTAATATTATTCAAATCTGTGAATAGAAAATATGTTTGTGTGTCTGTTTCTATGTAGGTTTATGAGTATAATACTGAGTATGTAACCAACGTTGCTTGACCATTCTAGAAAAATATGATATTTTTACCATCAATTAAATATCGTCCCTACTATGTCATACTATCGAATATACAAATCGGAGCCAACTAGGGAACGAACATATTCTGTCTATTAACGAAGTAATATATTGAAAAATGGTCTTATTCGATACTTTATTTAAGGCATTAAAGGCTATTCTAAAGGGGTAGGAGTTGTGACAATTTACGAGAAGCAGTATCGTCGACAATCTAAGAGCAAAGTCTCGAATCTGAAAAACGAGTTTTTGCCAATTCGATAGTTTGACATGGTAGGGACGATATGGAATCAGTAGTTCAAATCATTTTTTAAAAATGTTTTAGAGTCAACCGTTTGAAAATGGCGGCCATCTTTGTTTCACCGTACATGCTGATTTTTGAGTTTATAAGCTCTAACCGAAAACTAATTTTTTAAGGACTGGTTGGTCATAGACTAATAATGCAAACACCATTATTTTCCTTACAGTCTGATCTATATTTTATATCTCATTCAATATTTGAATATTTTTAAGTCCAATGCCTGAAAACCACTATTTCATTTCCCAGTAGTGTCCTGTACTAATGAATAAATATTCAGATTTATTTTATGTAATATTATAAAATAAATTAAAACAATCCAGGTTGAAGATTCTGCTTTTTCCTCCCCCTCGCATAACATACCAATTCCTTCAAATATTAGAGAAAAGAATAAATCCTTTTCTTATTTTAAATGAATTCTTTCGTTTATTAGAAATTCCTATGCCCGGAAAATAGGTGGAGCATTTTTCATATATTTTTTCTTGTTTTTCTTTTGGTCAATTCTAACCAACTCAAGCAAAGGCATTTTCGTTCTTACGTTTTTCTACCTATATACATAATTTACTTTTGAAAAGTGATTTCTTCAATCGTTTTACTGTAAAAAACCGCTTTTGATACTCTATCCCTCTACCTTTACTATATATATTCTGCAATATCTCGGAAAACGTGAGAAAGTTGTAAACGGATTAAGAGAGCTGAGTAAACTTCAATGATGAGATTACTCTATATACGTGTGTGTATGTGCGTGCGTGTGAGTATATAATTGTGAGTATATGGAAGTGTGTTACAGCATGCTTCTCATTCATTGAAGCATCTGAGTTGGAAATGCGGCGAACAACAGTTTTTATGTTGTTATATTGTCGTTTGCTTGTCGAAATTGCAGATGTCCAAGTATTTTATACTCTTATAGTTTTGATTAGATGAAATTTCGGACAAAACTTTCCAAATTTTTCTAACATGATTATTTATTTTAATTGAGTTTCTGAATGAAAACAAACGTTTCCTTTATTTATATTTCCCAACCGAGTATGACAATTAAAAAATGTACGTATATATATATAGGACGTTATCTGGAAAAGCACCGGGACTTGCTTACTTGCTGGGGATTGCAAAAACTATTTGCTGATGAGTTTCCCGAAATTGTGGCAGGAACCATTGTCAGATCCTCTATAATCCGTTTAAAATTTATTGAATTAAACTGTTCTCTTAGAGGGAAAATACAATGAACATTCAATTAACTAGAGAGGAAAGCTATTTTCATAATTTCTATACAGGATTACTGCCGTTTTAAACTCACAATTCCTGGAATAGCAACTTTTCAGTAGCTTTGATATGGCGGATGATTGAGCTGACAATTGTTTTCACTTATTTGGTATTGTTCTGTTGTTTATAATTCATAGAGGAAAATTTTGAAAGGTCATACCAAAGTATTAATAACACAGACACACATAAAACAAAATGTTCAGACCCAGAGAGCTGACCATGTTTACAATATGTTTTTGGGGTTACTGAATCTGAATCCGGGGTCGGAAAACCCCAGCACTTTTTGTTTAAACCTAACCACCCAAAATTCAACATTTAGGATATTTTGCACTATAATATTTTTATTCAAGTCGTTAACCAATGTAAATGACCATTTCCTGTGTACCGCCTTCGTTGGGGTTTGTAGGAAATAGTCGATAAGGAGGCTGGGGAGGTAGTGTTTTATGTTTATCAATGCTGAATTAAAACTGAGACGCAAAATAATTCGAAATGTAGCCTGTTCTAATAGGTGTTAGACGGAAAAGGGCGTGGTATGTATTAGCTGGTCAAATCCCTCTGTTGTATTCTTATCACTGTGAGGTTCCCACTCGTTTTTTTAACAATAAACCTATTTTTCGTCTCAAGGCCGTTTTGCCTCTCAATGGCTATTTTTCCTCTCAAGGCCGTTGCACACAGAGGTAGTTCAGTCACCATCTTTTCAGACTCTTTATCAGCTATGATGGCCATAAGTAACCATTAGGCTGCGTTTACACGGGCGAGAAAACTTGCGACAGTACTTGCGCAAGTTCTGTCCCGTCGTGTAAACACTTAGATGCAATTTTATCCGACACTTGAACGCAAGCTGTCCCGCGAGCTCTCGCGCGAGTCACTGTCGCAAGTTGTTGCGGCTGAGAGCTAAAAATCCGTTTACATTGTGACACCGTTTGAAGCAATTTCAACTCGCGCAAGCAGCTCTTACCAAGTCAATTTTCAGTCTCTTTGCCGCCGAGAAGACGTCAAAATCTGACTCGCAGGAACTCCGTCATCTTAGCGCGATCCCTTGTGTCATTTGGAAAGCTTCAAATAGAAACGGTTATTATTTCAGTTAGATATCCGTAAAATACTTTTATGACCCCAGGTACGTGAGCGATGGCAAGGGTACCTTTACCTGGAAAAATGATCCCGGCGTTCTCAATGTTCGCTAAGGAAAACAAAATTTTACAGATAAATGTAACTTAAAGAAATCGACTACAACCAATTAAAAAGTGAGTTAAACAAAGACAAAAACCCGTTAAAAAGAACAAAACAAACATGTTTGAAGTTAGAAGCAGTTATTTCTCTGATTGACATCGCCAAATCAAAACTTATTCAGAACCTTCTTTTGTAGAAAATTTATTAAGCTTTCGAATTTGTAAACTTCTGCTTACCACGATTTCCCAACCGTTTTCGAGATATTTAGGAAAATATACGAAGTTCCCAAAACTTTTCATGTCTGTTAATACAATATTTTATTCTTATCCTTCTTTAACTTCGAACGTAATCAAAATTTAAACATTTTAGTTTGGGTGAATTTCGAACATGCAGATAATATTTCAACTGAATCCCATGATCCTAAGTACCCTAACCAAAAACATTATTCATCAACTATTTTTCTAATTTTCTCGGAAACAGATATTGCCATAAAAATGGTTTAAAGAATGGACGATCTTGACCTTTCAAATTAGACAAAAGATTTTCTAACCAAACGTTTTTGAAATTGAACCATTTCTGAGGCTGTGAGAGAGCGAGACAAGACACACACACACACACACACACACACACATATATATAGGTTCTGAAACGTTTAATTTTCTAGTCAACACTTTCAAATTTACTCAAAAAAAAAAGATACTCAGGAGCATGCGGTGAATGATTCGTGTAGCTGTTTTGCACGGTAGGGCGATGACGACCATGGGGTTCTTTCGCCCAAAAACGCCACAAACAAATACTCATGGGCGGGGTTCCTTTTTATGCAGGGAGGAAGGAACCGCTGTGAAATTCTGCCGCGTTTGTAATAATAGTAGATTTACTATACATTATACCAATATGAGAAAATCTATATCAGCTAGTGAGCGCTTAAAGATTACTCTTCGCTTTCTTGCCTCTGGTAAGTAATGAGTTTAATTTATTGGAAACTATTTTTTTAATTAAAAGTAACGATACAAGTAATACGTATCTGCACCCCTTACTTTATTTAATAAAAGTAACACAAACATTATTAAACTAAAAAAAAAATGCTGTCTAATAAACAATAAAAATAAAGTTTAATATGAACGACTTGCACAAAAGTGTCGGAAAATATCTCCCACTGTTTGATCGGGCGACAGTGCGAGTGCGAGAAATGCCTAGAGCTGAGTTTCATGTTTAGACGTTGCAAGTTGAAGTGTCAGACACTCCCACAGCAAGCTCGCGACATCAGTTGCGCGAGTAGTTGCGACACTGCTCTCCAGGCCGTTTACACATGCAATTTTGACTGTCGGACAGAAAACTCGAGCAATTTCTCTCCCGTGTAAACGCAGCCTTATTCTAAACATCCATTGGTCATTAGAGTAATTGAAGCTCATGATTGCCTTCAGAGAAATGGAAACGAAGTTAATTTTGTGTGGAGTCCAAGTCATTGTGGAATACCCCAAAATGAAAAAGTTGATCAGGCAACAAAAGTAGCTACTACTGAGGGAGTAGCATTTCACCAGGTACCAAGGAATGGTCATTTCTTAAATTAAAAGTCAAATTAAATCGTCCTGGATCTCTAAATGGTATACTATCAGAGAAAACCAATTAAGGGAAATAAAGGCTTACCCTGTGCCTGACAGGATAGCAGAGCAGAAGTAGTCCTTGCTCGGCTATCCTGCTTGGATAGGTCACACACGATTGACTCATTCTTATCTAATGTCGAGGAATGAAGCACCAGAGTGTCAAGCTTGTGGTGTCGTAATTTCCATCAAACATATCTTCACTGAATGCCGTGCCTACGAAAATGAAAGGTCTCTTTTTGGGCTCACGAGTAATTTGACTGAAGATATGAGAATATAGATCCAAAATGTATTTAATTTTTTAGAATACACACAACTTGTAAAAAAACTATGATTGTCCGGGGTGTAAGTAAACCAAAACCTGGCTATGTGCAATAAACAGAACTCATTGCTAACGTTAACTATCAACTAATATTTAAATGTAGTAACATAAGTATAAAAATTCTAATATTCAATAATATATCATTTTGAAGATAATAATTGATCACTTAAAGGCTTAATAACAACTATTACAAGCATACATTTATAAAATAAAATTCTAAACTTTATTTAACATCTGTGGCGTTAATATCCTAAAAGGTTGGAACGCCTTAAAAAGGAAGAAGAAGAAACCTATTTTTCATTATGTTTAAATATGAGGTCATTTGTTTTTTAGCATGTAAGTAAATAGTTTTGAAATTTGCTGGAATATTCACTTAAATATCAACACAGTGTGTACCCAATTTGTCAGCTTCGAAAGACCTGTGCTAACTGCGCAACAGTCGAAAAACATTAAAATTTTTGGACATTTTTTTGTGTTTTGCTCATAGCTCCTAAACCGTGCATCGTACAAAAATTTGTACTCTTTGCTTTTTAAAAGTATATAAAATTTAAAAACTTGTGGTGCTAAAACAAACTTTTTGTGTACTTCCGAGATAAAGCTTTTCAAAGTTTGGCTACTTTTCCCAAAACGTGCAAAATTTAACTATCACGCGTGTTTGGAGGGATATGCAGCCCGGAATAATCATCTTACAAAATACTCTTGAGAATTAAAGTTATAGTAAATTATATTAGCTTCAATTGAAGCGTAATTGGAAGTCTATAGGCCCAGTGGGTGACTAGTTATCTTTAAAAACCAAAGACCGTCCAAGTTGGGACTGGCTGAGCCTGGCAGTAGCACGAACCATTACAGCCAGTTTCAAACATTTTTTCTTTGTTTTATTACTTTTTGAGATGACGGGGGAGTGGAGAAAGGGGTAGATGGGGGGGGGGTAATGTGATAGTGGTGAAATGGGGGGGGGGGGGGGGGGTCAAAAACCCCACCATAACTAGTGGCGTCGGGTCCCCTGTGACCCATATTTTAAATTGATTGTTTTGGGTAATGTAATTTTAAAAATAATTATAAACACTAATAGTTATTAAAATACTTGTCGTATATTAAAATAATACAATAGTTACCAAATTTACATAAAAATTTCTTTAAAAAGAATAGTACTGAATTGAAGTGTTGAAGATGTGAAAATGAGAACGTTTACAAAATTCAAATTTACTTAGTTTTTATTCAATAAGGAAAAATAATAAAAACTTAAGGCTTATATTAAATGCAAATAATGCAGTCTTATTAGTGCCCACTGGGCCTGGGTGACTAGTTATCTGTAAAAACCAAACACCGTCCTTGTTTGGACTGGCTGAGCCTGGCGAATTGTATGTGGTAGTAGTAAAATGGGGGGGGGGGTCAAAAATATTGAACACTAGTATCATTATTTGTAACAGACCACTCAATAATTGGTGGTTCCACCGTCAATGTAATTATTGTAATATTTTAAATTTATTTTTTTCAACTCTTTATATATTTAACCCTTAATTACTTGCCTTCGGTCATATTGACCCGAATGTATTTGTTTATTCAATCTTTGCCCTTTAATTATTTCTAATTGTCTGCCACTTCCTTCGTTATCTCCTAACATTTTTTCGACAATGGAGTTTGTCCAAGATATCAAGAAATCCTAGGGCGAAAAAATAAACCAGCTATGATTACTTTATACAATTCTACTAAAGGAGGAATAGCCACAAATTACCAAATATGTGTGAAATATAATGTTGGGCGACGCACCAAGAGAAAAGCTTAGGCTATATTTTTTCATTTGATCAATCTCAGCGCTACAAACGAATGTGTTGTTTACAAAAACATCGGTGGATTCAGGAAAGGAGATGGAAAGAAGAGCTTTTTGAAAGGCTTAGGACATCAGTTAGTCAAGAATTATGGCATCTGTTGGTTGCAAATACTTTGTCTACTTAGGCCTCTCAAACAATAGATTAAGATATGTATGGAAAAACAAGATATCATGTTTACTCAGCCAGGAAATAAAGATGAAGCAGGAGAATGAAGCAGAAAGAAAACGAAGGTGTAGTTTTTGTCCTTCCATTAAAGACAATAAATATTCTTCATTTTGTGGCAAATATGTGTGGAAAGAGCATTGTTCACTTACTCACAATTAATGTAAGCCTTAAGTTTTTTTATTTTTTCTTATTGAATAAAATCTACATAAATTCGAATTTTGTAAACGTTCTCATTTTCACATTTTCAACTTCAATTCAGTACTATTCTTTTTAAAGAAATTTGTATGTAATTTTGATAAGTATTGTATTATTTTAATAGACAACAAGTGAGGAGCTTGGTATCAAAGTTGGACAACTCCATTTATTTTAGTTTTGAGATTTTGGTCGATTCATAAGGAGCTTTTTATGCTGCATTTGGCTTTACGACTGTTTTGTATTAAAAACAGACCGAAAATAGGTAAAATAGCGTTTATTTGCACCGTTCAGAATCAAAGTATGGACAATTCCAACATAGTTTGGTTTCAAAAAATGACAACTCCCCGACGCCACTAGTTATGGTGGGGTTTTTGACCCCCCCCCCCATTTCACCTCTATCACATTACCCCTCCCCCCCATCTACCCCTTTCTCCACTCCCCCGTCATCTCAAAAAGTAATAAAACAAAGAAAAAAATGTTTGAAACTGGCTGTAATGGTTCGTGCTACTGCCAGGCTCAGCCAGTCGCAACTTGGACGTTCTTTGGTTTTTAAAGATAACTAGTCACCCACTGGGCCTATAGACTTCCAATTACGCTTCAATTGAAGCTAATAAAATTTACTATAACTTTAATTCTCAAGAGTATTTTGTAAGATGATTATTCCGGGCTGCATATCCCTCCAAACACGCGTGATAGTTAAATTTTGCACGTTTTGGGAAAAGTAGCCAAACTTTGAAAAGCTTTATCTCGGAAGTACACAAAAAGTTTGTTTTAGCATCACAACTTTTAAAATTTTATATGCTTTTAAAACGCAAAGAATACAAATTGTTGTACGATTTATGGTTTAGGAGCTATGAGCAAAAAAAAAAAAAAAAAAAAAAATATGTCCTAAAATTTTAATGTTTTTTGACTGTTTCGCAGTTAGCACAGGTCTTTCGAAGCTGACAAATTGGGTACTCACTACTGGGGTGGTCCCGAACAACACCCCAAAAAATCAGCGTTACGCGTTTTTTTGCGACCTTTGCCCCTTTTTTTTGTCTTAGGTGACTGGACTATAATCTATGTTCCTGTGCCTATGCACTGCTAAAAGATCTATGTGCAACTCTGGTTGGTTGTAGTTGTTACAGTATCTCTTAGAATGCCAAATACAATAGAGTTAGCACAAAACAGGAAAGGAGATATTTCACGTATGATTGATTATGTAGACGAAAACAATCGAGACTTCTTCCAAGAGTTATGTCGATAAACTCTGAATACCTTGGCACTTAGATCTGTTAGCTCGGCAAAAACATGCCGGACTTATGTTAGGAATTTCTGGTGAACTTATGCAATAACTTAACAATAACTTGTTAACATTTTTAAAAATGGCTTGATAAATATTTGTTCAACCATGTAAAGATCCATTTTAAATTTTTGTGAAAATTAAAAATAATTTCTACCAAAGTTGTTTAGTTATTTTTGATTCGTGAAAAATGTCGTTTTTGGCACTTAGATCCCTTAACTATTCCACTCTTCAGTTAGCATATTGTTTACAGTTCAGATTCAGATTTGCAAATGATCGAACAGATTGCGATAAATATAACACATTTTAGAAAGTTATAATTACCATTGTACATGACAGAGTGAAATTTCATTACACTACAAATATAATTCATAAAATAAATTCATAACAGATTTTGTTATAAATAAAATTATAAATAAATAAATTGATACTGCTTAGTTATTAATGTACGAAAGAGTCCATGAAATATAAACTATAATAAAATTAAAATTGAAGTAAATTATTTATGATTAAGTGTAATGTGAACTTATATTTATTTATTTATTTTACTTTAAGATCTGCCCTAAAAGAATGTGAACATATAATATTTCGCTAATGATGAAATCCTGGGAGGTTTAGAGGAGCACTCTCCTTGTTATTTCTCTAGTGGAATGTAAACCTGTAGGTTTATGATGTCAGCTGACCTGGATAAGACTTCTCTTATTATCTCTTATTCCAGGGAGATCTTAGATTTATCCTCGTTTAATGTATGTAATTAAAACTTAGAACTGATTTTACTGCAGGTTTATTATGTTTTCTTTTTTTCTAGAGCTGTGATGCTTCTGCGGAATAATAATAAAATGTGAAACGGAGTTTTAGAATCTATTTTTATTCTAAAATGTTAAACTCTGGCACTAGTTTCTCGTGCAAGTCAAAATCAACACTATACTGCGCTATTCGCCTAGATGCAGATACGCCTTAAAAACATTATCACTATTAGGCTAAAATATATTATTAAAGTATTACTTTTCATATTTTTTGTAGAATTAACGTGCTACGAACTAGCTGAATATTATCGTAATTGCATAACTAGAGAATTTTTCGTAAATACATAACTAGGGTTTTTATTTAATAACAAAATGACTGGCATGCCAAACTTGCGACCCAGGAAGACACATACCCACCTTATGAACTTTACTACAAAGACATAACGACAATTAACCAAAATACCATACATCAGAAGTGGCAACATGATTGGAATAATATGACTGAAAACAAATTGAGACAAATCAAACACATACTTACTGACTGGCCATCCGCTTACCGAAATTCCCGAAGGGAAGAAATAGTTCTAGCAAGGCTGCGAATAGGCCACACACGCATGACTCACGAATACTTAATGAATAATACTGAAATACCAAAATGTCGGATTTGCAATACGGAACTAACAGTTAAACATATATTACTCGACTGCCTTCTTATAACGAACTTGGACATACCACGGGACATTACTGACCTACTTACTGACAGTAGCCACCATATTGACGACATACTTACACATTTAAAAAACGTAAACCTGTACGACAAAATATAAAAATCCGATAATTCTTTTATTTAAAAATTAAATAATTTTATCATTTATCTCATATTTCAATTGTTGAATTATTATATTTTTCTTTTTATTATATTTTTTTTTATTACATGTAAATAATATGTAAATAGTAATACAGTATACTTAACTGGCGTAGGATAACAACATATCTATGAACAGCATATAGCTACAAAGTCACTCGATGCAATTCACCTCAAAGTGGTGCATCGTTAAACAAAATAAATAAATAAATAATAACAAAATTAGATAAGAATTTATGTATATTTATACAAGGTCGGTGAGAAAGTGCGGTTTATTGATAACATTAAAGACCACATTTATTTACAAATGTGAATTGATTTTACATGATGTGAGCATCCTTTTCCCAATCCCTTTTTGTTAGCGAAGTTCCTTTACAAAAACGATCGAGGTGCAATTTGATGTCATCAATTTTTAGAACATTATACGAAAATGGTGATAGTCCGATACTTAAAAGATCATGACTACAAGGAGGGCATGGCAAAATACTCCAGGCAAACTCTTATCATCTTCTCCCAAAAACGTAAAGACGTGTATGGCCTTACGTTCTCATGCAGAAAACGTACACCTCGTCTGTCGACCAATTGCAGCCGCTTACACTGAACAACATTGAATATGTTTCGGGCTTAAAAATACCCAATTATTATGTATTTTCACCCCCTGAGTTCAAAAATCACTTCGAAAATGACCAATTAGCTCTTGTTTTCAAGATACAGTAACATGTCACTTTTTACACTTTCAACTTTCACTTAGTTGATAAATTTAGTTTTTGGATGTTGGAACACATGTTAACTGACAAAACCAAATGTTGTACAGCTATTTTGAGGTTGTATAAATAAAAGAGACTAATGAAAACATGAAAGCCCTCCTCCACTCAATCAAATATGCTGAACACAAGTGGAAAATCTGTGCTGATCTAAAGGTCATCGCTATACTTTTAGGAATGGAACTGGGGTATACTAAATACTGCTGCTTTTTATGTATGTGGGACAATAGGGATAGGAAATGACATTACATTCAAACAAACTGGCCTGCAAATCTTGGCCCTAGTGAAAAAAATGTTGTTGCCCTGGCTCTCGTCGATCCAAAAGATATATTTCTTCCACCACTACGTATAAAACTCGGTTTGATGAAAAACTTTTTCAAAGGAATGAACAAAGAAGGAGAGGCATTTAGATATTTGAGGGTAGAATTTGCTTTTCTAATTGAAGCAAAAGTTAAGGAAAGTGTTTTTGTTGGGCCATAAATTTGGGAGCTTGTGAAGGATCCTGTGTTTGACAGAGTTTTGGAGGGGAAAGAAAAGGAAGCTTAGAATGCGTTAAAGGGAGTTATTAAAGGTTTTTTGGGGAACAAAAGAGGAGATAACTATGTTCAGTTGATGAGGATACTTCTACAAAAATATCATGAACTTGGATGCAACATGTCTCTCAAAATTCATTTTCTCCACTCTCATCTAGACTTCCTCCTAGTTGTGCTGCTGTGAGTGATGAACACGGTGAGAGATTCCATCAGTATATTTCTATAATAGAACAAAAATATCAGGGCCGTTGGAATGAATCAATGCTTGCAGATTACTGTTGGTGTGTGTGTGTAGGGATGCTCCAGAACTCACCTACAAGAGACAGCCATGAAATCCACATAATGGTAATAATATCCAACCTCCCAAGTATTCTACCATTAATTTTCAACTCTTAAACAAAATTAACTACAATTTAATAAAGCCAAATTAATTTATAATGTTGATAAACTTATGGTTTAAAATTTACAGATTTGCCTCAATTTGTTAACGTTATATATTTTGACTCATGGTGTATCACAGGAACTAGAGCTAATAAAAAATTTTCATTGTCATTTTCGTTTCTTTTTTCAACCCAAAATTAGTAAGATTTGACTTATGAAGTGAAGGAAACATTACAAAAATATTTTTTTGTTGTCCAGTATTATATGTGATAGTTTTTTTCAATCGGTCAAGTATTTATAGCATTCAATGGTTTCATTGTCTGAGAGAAGTTCTTTTGGGAGCTGAGTTGGCTCGGGTAAGAGTAACTTGAGGCCCCCAAGGCCTACTGCGACTTACTTTATTGTAAACGATCTACTTTTTCATCCTCACAAATCAGGTTCCATTGGGAATTATTTTATGAAATAACAAAGATATCTTTTGGCAAATCGGCATTTACCCTAAAACTATCGATTTTTAGCAGATGATACGTAGTAGACATTATTGATCTTATGAGTCTAGACTTTTCCCTAGGTGCGGAAGGTTCTCGGAGGTGTAGAATGTAATTATGTATTATTTTATGTGCTCCTGAAGAGGCGTCATAAGGGCGAGAAACATGTAGAGCGAAATAAAGGAATAGTGAAGAAAGTGAGTGTTTGGTTTAAAATTTGACCTTCTGCCACATACAAGTTATATTGGAAAAATAGGGTCACCATATTATAATATGTTATTATAAGCGATCCATTTTTTTATCCCCAGTAATCACGCTACGTTTGGTAAGTTTGTTCAGTAGCCAGACATCTGTTCTGCTTAGGTTGCTGGCGTCTCATAGATGAGTAACGGCCCAATCATTGAGTCTCATGAGTCTCACTTCTATGCGACAAACCGAGGATATATTCTCGTCTCTCAGATGTGGATTCGTGATTACCAAATCCGTAATTGTTTGGGTAGCCATTGTCAAAGGTCGGCCAGACCGCTCTGCGTCCTTCACATTAAAAGTTTCATCACACAAACCACACATATTACACGATCTTATGCACATATGACATGAACAAGTTCGGCAGCATTCAGATTTTTTTTTAAATCTATATTTTGAACGTTTCGGGATGCACTTTGGCAGACTTCTTCAGCAATGGATAACTAGGGGGTGGAGGAAGATCAAAGGGAACACTTAAGTTACCGTGGTAAAAGTATTGCCGTATATATTTTCATAATATAGCCAACTAAATTTTCACTGTGGTCACTGAACAGATAGTTTTTTTGTCTTTCTCCATCCCTTAGGGATATATTGCTGAAGAAGTCTGCCTAAGAGCATCTGACGTTTTTCTCTTAGCCGAACCCCAACCATTCCTCGACTTCTTATCAAAATTAATTAACATATTTTTATATCTGTCTATTTTGTTTTTCCTTTTTTTTTCCTCTACTTTTCTCTTTTTAGTTTTACCGTAATCATTTATTTTATTTTTATTCAGATCTGCTCCTCTATAAGATCTGAACGCTTTCTAGCTCAATACATTGATGCGTCCAAGTATATCACAGAGAAGACAATAAATATTCATTAGGTTTCCGATTACCTCTCTATAATTCGATAACGAGTTTCTTTCGGGTTTACATTTTTCGCTTTTTCGTTTCTCTGGAACTTCCGCCATAAAGCAAACTTCAAAAATTCAAATTAAATATGTAAATGTGTGTCATTGACTTAAAATGAAAATTTTAACCATCGCTTGAGGGCTGAACCACTGGAAGGCCATCAATGCAGAGTAGGGAACTCAAATGGGATTTATATCCAGATATGAGCTGGCTTATTGCAGGCCCTAGGATTCCTCTGAGCCCTTGAAGGATATTTCCTTCTCTCTTCTTACTGGGTATTACCAAAGCAATGGCCCTTTTTGATGCTTATGCTCTGATATATATTCTCCTTTTATAGTTATTAAAACATTCATGTTTCATATCTTCCTACTTGCTCCGATATTAACATACATATGATATTTAACATACTCCTCCTGTAACATTCAAATGTACGCTTTACCTTGTATAAAAATACATTGTTCTTCATTCAAAGATATCAAATTATTTTTAAACTTTACATTAAGGCTCTTTTTATGAAAACGATGTGATTTTACTTACATATAGAGTGTATATCACTAATATCACAAGGAACATAAAACATCTGCCCAATAACAGATGCTTAAATTTTGTAAATTCCTCAGAGAAGCTTGAAAAGTCAAAACAATGAAGACATGCGAGGCGGATGTTTTACTATTGTATTTAAGTTTTAGCAGTCAATTTTCTAGGGAGCAAATCCAAAGAGAGTTAATATAAACAAAATGTAAATATACTCAAAATAATTTAACATCATGTAATTTAATATTATATACATGTATGTGTGTGTGTAAAACGTCTATATATAGACAATAATGTAAGCTAACATATACATAATATAGACGAAAAAAAAAACGAAGATATTCCTACTAGCTTGTACTAAGCACAATGTAATAATACATATATAATGTAAATATGTAGATAATAAGGTAATACAATGCAATGTAATTATATATACATAATTTAAATATATAGACAATAAGGCAATACAATGTAATGTAATAATATATACATGATGTAAATACATAGACAATAACGTAATATAAGGCAATGTAATTAATGTACAAAATGTAAATAAACAGACAATAAGGTAACATGTGCTAATGGCCTAGGTGGTCGAAACACCCTAAAAGAAAAAAAAAAAAAGAAAAAATAAGGTAACATAATTTTATGTAATAACATATACAAAATGTAAGGTGTACATTGCCATAAATCAGACAACCAACAAATAATAAATAAAACTAACTAAAAAATAACTCCGTCATACGAGACCCACCATCTTGCAGCCTCCTCCTTTTTGCTTTAACCCTTAATTAGTGGCGTCGTGTCATATTGCCCCGAATGTATTTGTTATTCGACCTTTGCCCTTTGAAATCTTTGTATTTCAATAAATATTATTGTTTATTACTATTTATTTAAATTACTTTACCCCAAAAAAAATCAATT
The DNA here is from genome assembly GCA_946811695.1 of Gonocerus acuteangulatus. Classification (NCBI taxonomy): domain Eukaryota; kingdom Metazoa; phylum Arthropoda; class Insecta; order Hemiptera; family Coreidae; genus Gonocerus; species Gonocerus acuteangulatus. Next base: position 61,703,102 of record OX328128.1, read on the forward strand.
TAAAGTTTGTTTCACTGGGGCCCCGACACCATTAGTTACGGAAGAAAAAGCACGCCACTAATTAAGGGTTAAGCCTACTACCAAAATTAAATAATCATGGGGCACTATTTACCCTCTCATTTTAAGCAAGTTTCTGTCAGTTCTATTCAGTTTACGGTTGTTTATTTCTGAATGTGTTGTTTACGTTGAAGCTCCTCTCTCCATTTTTCAGCGTTAACTTTAGGAGGAACTACACCTTTCTTTTTGCCTCAATACTTTTTTTTATTCTCTCCAGACGACGAATCATGGAGGGTATTTCTACTGAACAGCCACCTATCGGCTGAAACAACTCGCATCAGATGAACTATCACCCATCAGATAAAATACTATCTATCAGAAAAAATACCTTCCGCCAGCTGAAATACTTCCCTTCAGCTGAATTACCTTCCAACAGCTTAAATATTGGGGACTACTTTGGGGTTGCATTTTTCTTCTGCTCTCGTGTAGCGTTGTCAAGTAGTTTGGCCAATATCCTGCTTAATTTTGATGCTTTATGTTGTTGTGTCAGTAATTGTAGACTTCCAAGGTTCATGCTACTTTATGTTTTAAGGTCTTCTAAATATGACCGTGTTTGGTGATAACAAACGTTTCGCCAGACTTTGTGCTGGTTTCCTCCGATCTTCCGATGGGAATGAATATTGGTATCTGTCTAGGTACTATATATTCCTGTTGGAGGTCGTCCTGATCTTCGCTATTGGATCCCATGTAGACAATCACAACCTGTCCTTTATCATCACACTGTTGTTTTCATATGCAAAAACCTTTAAGCATTTAAGCTTTTTTTTTTTGTCATCGCACTTTTAGGCTACATTTAAACCCAATCTAGTATTCAAAACAACCCGACAAAATTCACCTGGACCAGACAAAATTACTTACGAAATGTTAAAAAACTTACCACCCTTGGGTCTTGCTCTTCTTTTAAAGATGTATAATAAAATATTCCTTGACGGAGCATATCCTCACTCATGGAATCAGGCTATTATCGTACCGATTCTAAAAAATGGCAAAGACAAGAGGCTCCCCTCCAGTTATCGCCCGGTGTCGTTGACCAATTGCATATCAAACATTTTTGAAAAAATAATATGCAAAAGATTGGTCTGGGTTCTAGAAAGAGAGAATCTACTTTCACCACATCAATGTGCATTCCGGCCTGGTCACAGCACATTAGACCACATTAGCTGGCTTGAAAACGATGTACTAAATTTTTTCATCCAGAAGAAGTTGGTACTGGCAGCTTCTCTGGATTTGGAGAAAGCATTCGATACCGTCTGGAGAAGGTTGATAATAAATCAGTTGTGCAATTGGGGATTTCAAGGTCCGATCTTGTCATTCATAAAGAATTATCTACGTAATAGACGATTCCGAGTGAGGATAGGGTCAGCTCTACGGTGAATTCCTTCAGGAAAACGGAGCGCCTCAGGGAGGAGTTCTTAGTGCCACCCTGTTTAACATAGCAGTAGATTCGATCAGATCTTTCATCCCTATTGTCCTATGCTGATGACATACTCATCTACACTGCATCCAAAGACGTAAACACAGCACAGGGCCAACTACAAGACACAATACAGCGACTTGAACATTGGTGCTCCTTAACTGGGTTTAAGGTTTCCAAAGAAAAATCCAGCTGTATACTATTTACACGAAAGAGAACATTCCTCAACCCAAGACTGCAATTGTACAATTATTATTTACCAGTTGTAAATACAATTAAATTTCTCGGGTTGCTGTTTGATCGGCGTCTGACTTGGATCCCTCACTTAAAAGAACTCCTCAATCAATCTAAAAAATCACTTAATTTATTGAGGATTCTTAGCAATACAAAATGGGGTGCTGACAGATGTTCTATGCTCACTTTCTATAGAGCATACACCATGTCAATTCTGGGTTATGGGTGTCAAGCATATTCTCTGCCAGTAAAAGATCATTACAAATGTTAGACCCGATACATAACGCAGGAATCAGACAGGTGCATTCAGATCTAGCCCATGTGTCAGCTTGTATGTCGAAGCCAGCGAGCCGCCATTTGACTACAGGCGTCAGGAATTTTGTTTAAGATTTTACACAAAACTCAATTTTCTAAATACACCATGCACACAAACATTAATACAAACCCCATTTATAGCTATGTACAACCAGACGGGAACAAGACAAAGACCACTGAACATCAGGATACTTGACTACTCAGCAAACACAGACCTACTGACCATTCCTACGTACTCACGACACCCGCAGATGTACAGTTGACGTGCAAGAATTAACGGTACAGGACTTACACACTAACATAAAAACTTACTTACAAAATGAATGGCAAAAAACGTGGACGAACATGAAAAACAATAAACTAAGGGAAATCAAGAATACCGTTTGTGTTTGGCCCTCGAGCAACCGATCGAACAGAAGAGACGAGGTTGTCGTTACTCGATTGCGGATCGGGCATACGTTACTGACACATCGACACTTAATGACGAGACAGGACGGACCAGTTTGTGTCATCTGCAATACAAACTTGACTATTAAACGCATACTAACTGACTGCAAAGAACGAGACAGATTAAACCTGCCATACGACATGACTGAAGTCTTGACCGACGACAGTCCACACCTAAACACAATAATCACCCACCTCAAAGATACAAACATTTACAATTACATTTAGAATACACACATTGTAGAAATTATAATAACATGTATGACTTAACGTGAGGTGAAGTAATGGACACAATATTTCAAAACCTTAAATTTCCAGGCTTTTTTCTAATATATATGTCTATGTCTATTGATATATATATATATTGGTTTGTCAGTGGTTTCTACCGCCAACATATGAAAAAGAGCGAATCGCTTCTTTCGCAAGCTCTTTATTCAATATAAATAAATATACCCAATCTACTTTTAGATTGACTCTATAAATTTTAGGCCAAATACCTCCCATTAGTTTGAAATGTTACATTACGACGAGAGGTCGGGGTTTTCATGTAAACTAGACCTCTTTATCGTGCAGTTTCTGATTCTGGCTAGGCTCCAGAGGGAGGGGATAATGGGACCCCTATCCTCCTTTCCCCCTATCTTCTGCTCGTTGGGAAGATTAGCAGTCAACTTATGACTATTACCTGCAGGCTATGGTTATAACCTCCATTTCTAGAAACAGATCATATTCGTTAGCTCTAGGTAGGGTTTATATCTGGGCATAATTATGTATAGACTCTACAAGGGTTTATTGCTGTCAATCTTTTTCCATACACCTCACTCCTAACTTCAACACATAGCTTTTAGAGCGTCTTCTCCCACCCTCCATAGGGAGCATGACACAATCAGGAAGTGCCTTATTTTTATTCAGTAATATGAGAGGTACTTATTTATTCTTGTAAACATTGGGTAATATTATTACTATGTAATGTAATTATTTGCCAATGGCTATAACCAGATTGAATGCACCGGTTCCAACAAAATAAAACTAAACTGATACTGTTTATTTGTGGAGCTTCGCAACAAGGGCGATTTGCTCCAGGAGATGCAATAATTACAAAGTCAAAAATCAAAATTAACTATAAATCTCATTCTATAATTTTGTGTGTGTTTTTAACGGCGTATCAAAACTTGGGCTATTAACGCCAGGCTATGTATAGTTTGCTGCATTCAAATTGGCTATTGCCGTTGGCCGTTCTATAAATTGTATTCATTTATTAAACTAGTAAATATATATCAAATAAAAATATAATTTAAAAAAAACTAATGTAATTAAATTCATTTAATTTTAATAAGTAAAGATGGAATGGTTGGGATTCGGCTAAATAAACCTCAATATGATTTTGTTTTAAAAAATCTATATTTCGGACGTTCCGGCTACTCATTGGTAGCCTTCGTCAGCTAAAATGACAAAAAAAAAGAAGAAATTAATACAAAAACAAAAAAATTATAATTGTGATAGGTACCAGAACTATAGATACAATTAACTTATAAAAGAACATATCGTCTTAAATTCTTAGAATGAGTAGAATGAAAAAGTAAATAGGTACAATAATTGATTTTAATAGTAATTAGTAACATTAATTGATTTTACAAAGTCAATTAATGTTACTAATTACTATTAAAATCAATTATTGTGCCTATTTACTTTTTCATTCTACTCATTCTAAGAATTTAACACGATATGTTCTTTTATAAGTTAATTGTATCTATAGTTCTGGTACCTATCACAATTATAATTTTTTTTTGTTTTTGTATTAATTTCTTCTTTTTTTTTGTCATTTTAGCTGACGAAGGCTACCAATGAGTAGCCGAAACGTCCGAAATATAGATTTTTTAAAACAAAATCATATTGAGGTTTATTTAGCCGAATCCCAACCATTCCATCTTTACTTATTAAAATTAAATGAATTTAATTACATTAGTTTTTTTTTAAATTACATTTTTATTTGATATATATTTACTAGTTTAATAAATGAATACAATTTATAGAACGGCCAACGGCCATAGCCAATTTGAATGCGGCAAACTATACATAGCCTGGCGTTAATAGCCCAAGTTTTGATACGCCGTTAAAAACACACACAAAATTATAGAATGAGATTTATAGTTTATTTTGATTTTTGACTTTGTAATTATTGCATCTCCTGGAGCAAATCGCCCTTGTTGCGAAGCTCCACAAATAAACCATAAATCATATTGAGGTTTATTTAGCCGAATCCCAACCATTCCATCTTTACTTATCACCTCGACGGCTAACTATCTAATCATCATGTTTAATTTTAATGTACTTAATATACATTTTTAGGGTTATAGTTATATAGATTTTGCGTGTCGGATTTTTTAAATTTTATACATTTAATAGTTGGTTTCATTAATTATCATGACTTAATTCCGACTAATTCCACTTTATTTACGTTGTAGATGTAAGTACCAGGTCATCCCATAAGTAATGTCGGTTTTTAATGGCGTGCTATAAGGTAAGGAAAAAAAAAATCAATGAAACACGTTCAATTTAAAAAGTTCTTACCATCTTGTCAATAACAGTTTGCCATCTTGAAACCAAATTTTGAATATGCTTATATTTGGTCGACCTGTACGAGGCTCGTCTATAAGCTAGCGGTTTCCTGCTCGAAGTCGTTCAAGCTACTGCTGCACTTTTCAATCACTAATAACATTTTCACCATATTTTTCGATAAATTGAAGCAGCATTTTTCCTTTATCGAATTCTCAAAGCATAAGATGGCGTAAGTGGTGTCTTGAGGATCCATTTCAAATGAAATTTCAGCAAGAAATAAATAACCTTTGGTTTCACATACCAAACCACGATAAATAGAAGTGTATTTAATGCTATTATAAACAAAAAATGTTAACAAAAATAAATTGTAAAGGAAATAGACAGAATATTATAAACCGGCATTACTTATGGAATGTCCTGATATATTAACTGGATTACTATCTGCATTAAACTTATGGTAGTTACCTAACGGGGATTTTAATATTTACCGTATTAATATTCGTGGGACCTTTCTAAAACTATGCTGGAACTTACTGGCTAGGAGCTAGTAGGGAACAAGGACCAACATCTGGTAGTAATAGGAGTTTGATGCAGTCCTCCAGACCAGCCATCTTCCCTGCTGTATATACTTTTCGGTGCCTCTCCCCTCCTTCACAATATTGACCTAACTTATATTTTACAAGCATCATGGCGTCAGCTGGGATCCATACTGTTTGGAGTTTTACACATTAGACTCGCAAGAGCTGCTTGATCAGATTATGCTTCCATTTAAGCTTAAATCGGTTGGGATTGATATTTGTATCATCCTGAAGACAATCAAGGAAGGAGTTCGTTATTACCAGTCTATGAATTGACTACTCGTGGGTAACTCATCTCAAAAATGCTATAATTGTAAAACTATCATGAGTATTGAGCACATTTTGTAGGAATTTCGTGCCAAGAAACATTTATCCTATTAGTATAATATAATCATTCGACCCATATGGACATACGGACTCTGGGAATCCGCAAAACCATCCAACATAAACAGAATACAGGCATTCCAGTCCAAAGTTCTCCGAAAAATTGTTAACGCCCCTTTTTATGTATCCAACAAAACCCTGCACAATGACCTTAACATCCCATTTGTCCTTGATCTTGCTAAAACCCGTTTCCAAGTGTTCCACTCAAAACTGTCCCACCATCCCAATCCCGAAGGTCTATCCTTATCGTCCCAAACCTACCCAGACAATCCTCCCAGGCGGCTTAAGAGACAGTGACCCCGAGACATTGTACTCACCTGACCTTATCATAATCATTGTAATATTTATTTAGACAGTCCCGGAAGTGCCAACAATGTTTGGCTTCTTCCAAATTTTGTATGTTTTTTTTTTAAATTTTTATTTTATTTTTACCGTTTTGTTCAATTTATACATAGCATATATCTGAATCAACTAACTTGATTATTGTACTTAAAATGATTTGTACAGATTTCAAATAAACAAATTAAAAAAAAAAAAAAGTATAATATATCACCTGATTCAGCCGTATTGTCGTAGATACTCGTAGATTATATCTTATTCCACCCGAAAATAGCTAAATTACGATGTAATATGAGCAAATTTAAAATTAACATAAAAAATATTTATAAATCTGTAAAGAATAAAATAAATAATCATTTTATGTAACTATTAACGTCCACTTCTAGATTTTTAGAAGGGTTATCTTATTGATAACCTACCTTCTTATAGGTTACCTACCTTTTTTAACCAGGATAGCCGCCTCATTTGGGCCCAGCAGTTAATTATCAGTCAGACTTATATGCGAAAAGACTTCCTTGATTCTTATACAGAGCAGGTTCGTTTGATGTCCAGGTCTCACAAAGCTCTCTATGGGAGCCTCAGAGAAATTCAAGGGATCCTTCTCGCTGGGACTCACTGATATTTACTGCTTATCTTTCAGTTGGAAACAGAAAGGATGAGCAGTGCTCTCAGACGCTCGATGTCTCCGTGAGAATCCGCCTTTAGGCATGCAGTGCTCTTCCACTTGAAACGAAAAATACCGACGAAAAAAAAACTAAATTATTACGAAAAGAGAACTAAAGAAAAAATATACGTATTGTCACTTAAAATGTCCAATATAGCACATTACGGTTATAAATTTCCAATAAGATGTTAAAAAAATAACAAATACATTTCTATTTTTGCTTTTTTGTTTATTATACAATAGTTTTACCAAGATAATGATGATCTTTTTTTTTGTTCTAGGTAAGAGCAATTGCGAATCATGTAAGTAATTAATTATTCTACTTAATTTTTCTGTGTGGCTTTCTGTGGCTTCCTACCAAATCGTACATAATGTAGGGTTTTTGTTCCTGTACATAATATATTCAATTTTAGTCGATGGATGTGTACACAGTTGCAATTGAATGTAATTTATTACTATTTTTTAAATAATTTTCTTTAAGCGTCCACAGATGTATTACTACTATTAGGTAACGTTATCTTATTAAAATATTCATATAAACAAGCAGGAAGGTTACATCAAATATACAGGATTTGTAAACCAACTACCTCTTCTGTACGTGCAATACTGCGCCAATCTGTAACCTCTTCAAAGCATCTTCCATGGCTTAGGTATTACTGGAAAGCCTTAGACATAATTACCGTTTTGACTGACTCCAGGAACGCTTTATTGCTATTTCATGTCCAGAAAAATTGATAATAGAATGCCGGTTAATTAATATATCCTCTTCTATTATATTTATAAATTGCTCACAAAATCTAGCAATAAAAGCTAACGCAATGCGTTGCCTAAAAAGTTTAGCTGAGCTCTTCTTTGGCGCTTCTTGGAACTTTTTATTTTCGTTATTTAGTATTTCCTTAGGATTGTCTCTCTCTTTTGCAATTTCATTATTATCTTTAGGTCTTTTAGGATCTCTTGGAATTGAGAAAACCATTTCTCAATTTTTTTCATTTTCATTTATTTGTCTACTTTTTTTTTTTTTTACATATCTACTTTGTTAATCTATTTTCCTTTATTCTCATTAGATGAGCATAAAAGGAAATTCGCCTTTTTCTTATTGAATCAGAAATTCTTATCTATAACGTTAATAACGGGTATAAAGCTTTATAATTTGAAATTAATTTTAAGTGATTGTTTTGCCATTTGCTGCCCTAAATTTTCTTTTCTTCTTCTCTAAGTTATCTACTTGACCTTTACTGCACAGACGCAGGATTTCAGCAATATAATGTGCTTCTCGTTTATAACAGTTTTATAGTTTTGAAATTGTAATAATTATGATTATTAAATGAAATGACAAATGTATATATATATATATATATATATATATATATATATATATACGATTCGAATTACTTCCCTTTTCTCATAGTATTTCAAAGGTTACTAAGTAAGGACTCAATATTCAGTGATTTTCACATAGAATCCACTGTCTGATTGAACGGATCAATGTTTTGTTGGTTAAACTAGTTGCTATGTTATGTTTGAAACTTTTAATTAACTGTTTATAACATGCAGTGTTGGTAGTTAAAAGTTCTCTTTTAACTCACTGAACAAGGTTGTTTGCTCTACCGGCTTATGCTACAGGCAAGCAATAATACGATTTTTTGGGTCATTACAGTTACCCGAGTGTGCTTCAGAGCATGCTCAAGCTCGGAAAATAGTTGAAGGACCTGCTCAAACAATGCCTCGTCCTCAAAATTATTCTAATGTTGCTACTATTCCCCCAGTTACAGATACTATTCTTGGAAAAATAGAAAAATTTGCCACTGTAATAGAGACAATATTTAATAAAATTTCCAAAATTGAAGCTTTTTTATCAAATCAAAATAACACAAATTTATACTTATCTAATGTCAAGAGTATAACAATAACATAACCTACTACTTTAAAAGAAAACAGTCCCAAAGTTACAAAACCCAAAACCCCTCCCAAAGAAAAGATTAAATTATCAATGTCCCCTGAAGCTGATAAAAGTGGGAAATCCCAGAGCACATTAAACTCCTCAAAGAGCTTGAGCACACCAAGACGTGGCTGTCGGACTACCTTGCCACGCAATACAAAAAAACAATAAATTGTGGATCTATTTACAATAACATTTAAAATAAAGATATATAACGTGTCACAATCTTTTCATATAATTCATAATTTACATCTCATAATCTTTGAGAGTTGTCGTAAAAGGAAGGTCTGTATCTCTTATACTAAATTGAATATTTTATCTAATTTTGTCAATAATAAAAAATCTGAAAAATATATTATCTATACTTTACTAGAAAAAACAAATTACATAAATATTTGGTTTTATAACGAATCAAATCCCTCTTCTATTTTTATACAAAATAGAATATATTCTCTGGCAAAGAATTACAAATCTTTTGTATTATTCATACAAATTGCTAGTGATTTATTCAAACTATCCATATTGATCAAAATAATTATATTGAGAGTTCATTATATTCAGTACTACATTCCCATATATGTATTTATCTTTATACTTGATAAAGAAAAATACCAATGTAAGTTACTCTCTTATGATGGCTCAAGTAATAACTGTTTCCAAAAACTAACTCTAAAGAAGCTCAAAATTTGCCAGACCAATATCATCATTTACATAAATCATTTTTTCCAAATTTACATAAAATATGATTATTGCACAATGGAACATTAATGGATTGAATTATCACAAATCTGATCTTGCTTTATTACAGCAGGAAATAAATTTTGATATTGCATGTATCCAAGAAAGTCACATGAAAGCAGCCGATAAATTTAAATTCAATAGCTTCTGTACCTTTAGAAATGAATACATTGGAGGAAGGATAGCTTGTGGAGGTGTGTGCATATTAGCTAAAAACAATCTCCCTTGTATGAATATATCTCTTCAAACAGATTTACAAGCAGTAGCTTGTAAGCTCGACAAGCCGAGTACTGTTACCCGCTCCGTTTACTGTCTGTTCTATCTATCTACCTCCAACTCAACCATTCACTCTAGAACAATTAGACAATTTATATGCACAGCTTCCTCAACCTATGTTTCTTCTAGGTGATTTTAACAGCCACAATGTTTTATGGAACTCTATGACCACGTACATAAGAGGGCGCTACATTGAGAATTTCATGGACTTGACGTCTTTGAGTATTCTTAATGATGACTCGCCCACTCACATTGACCATACAACTGGGACTGAGTCAATCATTGACTTGTCATTGGTCAGTGCAGTTCTTATACCGCGATGCACATGGCGGGCACTTTCTGATCCCTACACATCTGACCACTATCCACTGTTCATTGAAACAACGGATAGAGGACCTTCCATAGACCCAAATATACCAAGGTGGAAAATAAAGGAGGCAAACTGGGACCTTTTCCAGAGGACAGCCGACCGATCTAACTTCCGTAAATGTAGAAATGGATATAAACAGCACCATAACAGATGTTAATAACGTTTCACTCTCAGCAGCCGAACTAGCTATCCCTAGAACCAAAGCCTTAAACAAAAAAAATATCAGTCCCTTGGTGGAACACTTATTGTGACCAGGCGGTAAAGAAAAAAAAGCAAGCTCTTCGGAAATTCCGCCGACACCCGTGCTCTGAACACCTAGAAGAATACATTAACGCAAGGAAGCATTCCAGATATACTATTAAACATAACAAGAGAAAATCCTGGAGGGACTTTACATCACAGTTAAACTGCCACACTCCATCCTCCGAAGTTTGGAACATGATCAGGAAAATAAATGGGCAAAAACGAACGAATTTAGTAACATACTTAAAATTCGGTGATTCCTATATCACTGACCCAGTGCAAATTGCTAACCATCTAGGAAAACATTTTCAATCTGTCTCTTCTGATGATAATTACTCTGCTGATTTTATCAATAAGAAAAAAGAAAAAAAAAACAAAACCCCATAACTGTTTTTGCAGACCCACTTGACCCTCTTAACTTTCCTCTAACTTACACAGAATTAACTGCTGCTTTAAAAACTCGAAAAGACACTGCTCCAGGTCCAGACAACATTTGCATATCCATGATCAAAAATTTATCTCTGCCAAATAAAAATATTATTCTTTCCATCTTAAATCAAATTTTCAATTCAGGAATCCTACCATCATTGTGGACAAAATCTATCATAATTCCTGTTTTAAAACAAGGAAAACCCTCTACAGAACCCTCTAGTTATCGAATGATTTCATTAACTTGTTCAATGTGCAAATTATTGGAGAAGATTTTAATGAATAGTATTTTCTGGTACATGGAAAGCAAAAACCTCTACCCTGAATGGCAAAGCGGCTTTAGGCCAGGCAGAAGTACTAGGGATAACCTAGTCCGGCTGGAAACCGACATCCGGGAAGCGTTTGACTCCCGTCAGAGAGTTCTTGCTATCTTTATAGATATTAAGAACGCCTTTGACTGTGTCTGGAGAAGACTCGTTATTGATAGTCTAATAGACTTAGGTCTGCAACGTAAAACTTTGAAATTCTTCCTTAACTTTTTACAACGGAGATCTTTTAACGTTCGCTGTGGTGCTTCATTTTCAGAGACCTTTGTTCAAGGGAATGGAGTTCCACAGGGAAGTGTAGCTAGTGCTTTCCTCTTCTCTGTGGCAATAAACCATATCCTGCGAGAGATTAGATATCCTGTTAAAGCAATGTTGTATGCTGATGATCTGGTGATATACTACGCTGATAAATCCATTGATTCACTTCATACAACAATACAGGAATCCCTAAATTCAATCAATCATTGGTTCAATCAAAACGGATTTACCATATCCAAGGAGAAGACAATCAGTGTCCTATTTTCCCGCAGGAAAATTAACCATAACCACAGTATATATATAGATAACACGCCCGTCAAAACTGCAGAGAGTGCTAAATTTCTTGGGCTAACCTATGATAGGGGATTGAATTGGACAGCACACATCAAGACCCTAAGAGCTGGTTGCCTAAGAAGTTTAGACTTACTCAAATGCTTAAGTTCTACTTCTCGGGGTGCTGATCGTAGTTGCATGCTACTATTTTATAAATCCGTTGCAGAGAGACGAAGACAAGGTATAGTTGGGATTCGGCTAGGAGAAAAAAAAACGTCAGACTTTCAGGAAGAAATCTGTATTTGGACGTTTCGGCTGCACATTGGCAGCCTTCTTCAGCTAAAAAAATACAACTTATAAGTAAAAAAAATAAATATACAACTTGTAAGTAAAAACCAGGCAGAAATGAGCGTAGTATATACATCACGACAATAAATTTTAACCAATCTTCTTTTTAAACAATGAAAATACGGTAGTTGGGAAGTAAACAGCATGTAGAAAGTAGTAAGTAAGCAGTACAACAAACTAATCATTACAAAAAGGGAACATTTTTCACATAGTGAGAAAATACAATCTATTCTATAAGTGAATAAAATTTATAAAAATTAATATATAGATACGTACCACTAGAGAATGCCTAGGGGGGAGGGTGGAAGACCTCGAGGACAACTTAGGTAACCATGGTTGAATGCATGAGGGACAGCAACTACACAGGGGGTTTTATAGTTTTGACTGGGGAGGGGTGAGGAAGCGGTATGTCGGTGAAGATGAAAGTAGTGCAATTGCTGGATTTTAAAAGCGGGTTGTAAAGGTGTTAAGACTTTTGGGACACACAAGTAGAAAAATTTTGTCTGGAGTCTGGGAAAAAAGATAAAAAGGAGGTCAGGACAATTTATGGAAGACGGCGGAGTAGGCAGGGGAGATGTTTTGTTTGTCGGTTTTGTAATTAATGTTATTGGGGTTTAAGTTAATGTGGACGCATTCGGAAATCTGTCGTTTTTTGGTGTTTCGTTCTGTGGAAATTATTTTTGTGTCGTCAAAGTTGAAAGTGTGTTTTTTGTTATGGCGTGTTTTGTGAGGGCGGATTTGTGGATTTCTTTGTTTTTTATTGTTCGTTTGTGTTGTGTTATGCGGGAGTGAATATAATTTTTGGTTTCACCTATGTATACTGCATTACAGGAGGGGGTTTGGCAGGGTATTTGGTAAACGCAGCGGGTGGTGCAGTCATAGGGAATGGGATCTTTGAGTTTGGTGTACAATGTAGTTAGTTTGTTAGTGGTTTTTAACCCAAAGTTTAGTGACGGGATGGCTTTTTTTAAAGTCTTTGTGAGTTTTTCAGTCAGTCCTGGTGTGTATGTCAGGGAACGAAATATCTGGGGGGGAGGAGTCAAGGGAGGTATTGGGGGAGGTGGCATTGAAGGATTGGGATTTTATTTGCTTTATAAGCCGGTTTATGAGGTTGGGGGGGGGAATTGGTTTAGTGTTAATATTTCGGTAGCTCTTTTCAAGTTTTCATTGGTGAAGGACTCATGGGATAAAGAAAGGGCGCGGCGGAGAAGGTTTCGAACTACATTGATTTTCATGTGGTAAGGATGGGAAGAGTGGAAGTTGCGTAAACGTCCAGAATAAGAGTAAAACACCAAAAAACGACAGATTTCCGAATGCGTCCACATTAACTTAAACCCCAATAGCATTAATTACAAAACATCTCCCCTGCCTACTCCGACGTCTTCCATAAATTGTCCTGACCTCCTTTTTATGTTTCCCAGGCTCCAGACAATTGTTCTACTTGTGTGTCCCAAAACTCTTAACACCTTTACAACCCGCTTTTACAACCCAGCAATTGCACTTCTTTCAACTTCACCGACTTACCGCTTCCTCACCCCTCCCCCAGTCAAAACTATAAAACCCCCTGTGTAGTTGCTGTCCCTCATACATTCAACCATGGTTACCTAAGTTGTCCTCGAGGTCTTCCTCCCTCCCACCTAGGCATTCTCTAGTGGTACGTATCTATATATTAATTTTTATAAATTGTATTCACTTATAGAATAGATTGTATTTTCTCACTATGTGAAAAATGTTCCATTTTTGTACTGATTAGTTTGTTGTACTGCTTACTTACTACTTTCTACATGCTGTTTACTTTCCAACTACCGTATTTTCATTGTTTAAAAATAAGATTGGTTAAAATTTATTGTCTTGATGTATATACTACTCTCATTTCTGCCTGTTTTTTACTTTCAAGTTGTATATTTATTATTTTACTTATAAGTTGTATTTTTTTAGCTGAAGAAGGCTGCCAATGTGCAGCCGAAACGTCCAAATACAGATTTCTTCCTGAAAGTCTGACGTTTTTCTCCTAGCCGAATCCCAACTACACCTCGTCTTCGTATCTCTGCAACGGCTAACTATCTCCATCTTCACTATGAACTTCCCGGGACCGTGCCAACGTGCACCAACAAAAGAAGTGAAAACACTGATCAACCGTATCTCCAAATTAGCGAAGAATTTGGTTAAGAAGAAAGAAGGTCTGATTTTTCTACTAAAGTGTAAGTCGCACCATTTTTTACCGTCCCACATTTTTACAGCCACCAACCACATTAACCCGTGTAACCACTTCTCTCCAGCGCATAAACAGTTTGTAACCGCTAAATCACAATTCCAAAAAAAATTACTTAATGTAGAAATAGCGAACTTAAACTATGAGATAAGAAAATTGGAATGTCTGTTAGAATCCCAATACAATAAGAGGGGAAGTTGACCGAACACTTTTCGATGAAATAGTAAGTTTTATCTCAAACATCACCAACAGTTTAAAATCTAAATTAAAAAACAATTTATTCCAAAAATTTAACAAAACATACCAGATCAACGTTCATCATCCCAAAGGTAACACAAAATGGGTAAAGAATATATCCTCGGTCAACCTCCCCGTACATGTTAATAATATTCTTAGTATAGGAGATAAGTTTTCAATGTCCCCTAGTTCTAATAATAATGTACCTAAAGTAATTACAGACGTAGAGTATATATTAAAAACCCTACCTTGTAAGGAGGAAGACTTAACCCGCTCCCAAAAAGTTAACTCCATCACTTATTTCCTACAAACTCCGTCTCCTAATCCCACCCACCTTTCCACTGACTTCTACAAAGACCTGAAAGCCACCAGAACTTTCCTACACTCACATAACAAACAGATCATTTGCAATGATATTATGTTATAATATAACAATACCAGTTATATATCATTATTCCATATCATCCGTTGAACTCTGGACATTACCACATCCTATCATCAATTTAAATCTCACGAAATATATTAAAAAGAATACAGATCCGTACATATTTTTCACAGAATATAGGAAATTAAAAAGCATGCTTTTTCCAGGACACGAAATTTACACGGATGGCTCCAAAGACAACAATGGAGTTGGTGCTGCAATACTTAGCTCATTAGGATCCTGTATGTTCGCTCTCCCAGCGATCTGCAGTAACTATACAGCTGAGCTACTAGCAATTGATGAAGCTCTGTACATCAATTCTCCAACCAAATCCGATTTAAAGATATTTACAGATTCTCTTTCTGCTCTCCTTGCTATAGGTGATCCATATTCAACTCATCCTCTGATAGTAAATATATTTAAAAAATATATAAATAATATATAAAATATATAAAAAATATATGAATTACATCTTCAGAAACAGAGGGTGACTTTTATATGGATTCCCGGACATTGTGGAATAAATCAGAACGAAAAAGTCGATACCTTGGCAAGGAAAGCAATTAGAGAAGGCATGCTATTTGACAAAGTTCCCAAAAATGATCTAACAGCTCATGGAAAAGACTCTATATGGATGAGATGGCAAACTGTCTGGCACGAAATGAGAGATAACGAGCTCCGAGAGATAAAAAGAAATGTGAAGCCATGGAAAACATCTACAAACGATACAAGGAGAAAAGATGTAGTCTTGACCCGAATGAGAATTGGCCATACAAACCTCACGCATTCCTTCCTAATATCTAAGGACCCTCCACCAATTTGTAGCTCATGCAATGTGCTGCTAACTGTGAAGCACATCTTGACTAATTGCCGGGCCTATGAGCAACTGAAAGAGCAACACCAACTGTCTGACTCCTTACATGAAATTTTAGGTGATCATACTAACCAAGTCGAGCGGCTTTTTTGACTTTTTAAGGGCCGCTCAATTAATGGACAAAATCTAGACAGAACATAAAGACCGAAATGCTCGTTTGTTTATTTCATTTATATATAATTTCTATACATTATTTTATTAACATTATTTTTTTTCATTACATTTATTATTATGTTTTATTATTTTTCCTTTTTTTATTCATTTATTATTTTTTTTTTCATTTATATATATATATATTTTCTTTTATTATTATATTTTATTTTCTTTACAAGCAATTGAGCATTTCTCGTTTATCGTTCGAATTAATAAAATCTGCAAAAAGAAATAATACGATTAAAAATAGAAAATGCAAGCAAATATTGAAACTGTATATATGATAACTCTGCAGCAATATTTATTTTCTGGTTACAACATATTAAATAAAAAATAATAAATGAAATGAACAAATAATTTTATTCTGGGCAATTTCTTAATATAATAATATTTTCGTTACACATTTAATGTGAACTAATTCCTCTCATTACCAAATATTGACATTTTATCACTAATTGTAATTTCAAATGGTACAAATTTGAGAATGAATTATTAATATTTAGGATATAATTACATTGACTCTGATATATACAGGGTGATTCAGGTCTAAGTAGCCAAACGTTAGGAGGTGATTGCAGACATAATTTCCAACAAAAAAATTAATTTCAAGTAAGGTCAGATTCCGAAAAGAAAAGGAGCTATGTCCAATTTTCTGTTTTTTTAACGTAGTTTTTTAATGAATAAGAAAGGATTTCTCAAAAACTATTCGAGATAATTAAATTCTAATTATGCTATCATAAAATAGACAAAATTTCCTTTAAAAAGACAGTAATTTAATTCACTAATTTCATTATTAAAAGATACTTTCTGGACGTACAATAACGCACTTTTTTTCCAGAGCCCCCTAACGGACTACAGATTCAATATTTACACGAAAACTTCTAGATTTAATAAGTATTAAATCCATGCAAATAAAGAAGAGGTTTATTCAGGGATAAATTCAAAGATTGGCTCCCTTTTGTCAAAAAAATGTGGAATGTAGTTTTGTTACTTTCTAATACCTTGTGTGAAGAAATTAAAAATTATTCATTTTTTAATGTCCAAACCATGGGTACCCATTTTCCAGTCCAGAAGCAATAAAAAGTAACTGAAAGAAATGATTGGAAAAGTTTTTCATTTGGGAGATCTGTTTCATTTTTTGTTTAACCAATTTTCATTGATTTATCTTTTACATGATGTTGTTGGCACTAAAATATTTGCTAATATATTTGAAAATTTGCTAAATTTTCAATAGGGCCTTTATGAACTTGGGCAGTGGATCCATCCACTGTCTAACAGCACTGCTGCTATGTGCAGGACAGCAAGCCATCAGGAACCATGAATCTATGTGCCAGCAGAACGTCTTCCAATGCAACTGAACTTGAAGCTGATACTGATTGTGTGATCTTCAAACGGCATAAGGATTAAAATGAAACCAAGTATGCTAATTGGGACTGTTAAATATTCCATTCCGTGTGAATGTGGCTTTTTCTGTCCATAAAATGTTGCGGCCGAACTGAGGATTAGCATTTTTATTTTTACTTCAAATTTTATTTGAAAATATTTCAAATTATGTGCAAATTCTGGATTACAATTATTCAACTACCCTGCAATTTTTTTGAATTCTCCGCTCATAATTTCTAGTCAAAACTGAGTGCCAAATACATCATGTAAAACATAAATCAATGAAAAATTGAAAAACATAAAAAGTAACAGATCTCTCAAATGAAAAACTTTTCCAATCGTTTCATTCAGTTATATTTATTGCTTCCGGAATGGACAATGGATACCCACAGTTTGGCCATTAAAAAATGAATAATTTTTAATTTCTTCACACAAGGTATTTGAAAGTATCAAAACTACATTCCATATTTTTTTGACAAAAGGGAGCCAATCGTTCAATTTATTTCCTAATAAACCTCCACTTCATTTTCATAGATTTAATGCTTACTAAATGTAGAAATTTTCCTATAAGTATTGAAACTGTAGTCCTTTAGAGGGCCGAGGAAAAAAAACGCAAAAATACTCTGATTCATTGATAAAAACAGAAGTGCGTTATTGGACGTCCAGAAAGTATCTTTTAATAATAGTTTTAGTGAATTAAATTAATGTATTTTTAAAGGAAATGTTGTCTATTTTATGATGGCATAATTAGAACTTAATTATTTTGAATAGTTTTTGAGAAAACCTTTCTTATTCATTAAAAATCATGACTACGTTAAAAAAACAGAAAACTGGCCATAGCTCCTTTTCCTTTACTTGAAATAAACTTTTTTGTTGGAAATTATGTCAACAATCACCTCCTAGAGTTTGGCTACTTAGACCTGAATCACCCTGTTTATATATATATATATATATATATATATATATATATATAAATTTAAAAATATTTCGAGAGTGGGCGTTAAATCAGGCTAAGAATCTTCCTGTGAACAGGTTCGAAACATAGCAAATATAAGATAATGTTTTAAATAATTTTGGGGAGCAACTCAAGCTAGTTACTTCAAGATTTATAAAATGTGGTAACTATTTTTAATATTGTTCCAAAGGGCTAACTTCTGTAAGTAAATAAGGTAAGCCACTTGGTATTTGTAAATGATCTCTATGTCTGCTTCGGCTAGGTAATTTTACTAAAGATATCAATGTATTTTCTAGAAATAAGTCTTTCGTTTTTGACCACCTAGTATCCAACTGATAGTAAGGTTCTTGGTTAGTCCATAGTTCGATATTGTTCTTAATACATTATTGCTTGTCTCATATTGTAATCATCCGGTTTCTAATTCCGAAAATAAGGGTTCTCATTCAACACGAGATAAATCTACTAATTTATAAATGTCTTTCCTTCCTTTTCGCTATAAATTGATTATTTATCGTGAACTACTTAATATCCCGTATTTATAGATGTTTACTCGGCCGTGCTATTGGAAGGCAGTCCAAGTTTCCTAAACAAAGCGGCGTTTCAAATAAATGCTGAATCGCCGGGAAGATCAAAGAGAGTGGCTGGCCTTTGTGTAAACCCGACAGTGGGTTGCCGCTTCAACTGACATCTTGTCAAAGCTTCGAACCCAGCCCACAGACACGGATCGAACTACAGCAAAGGTCTGCTTTCCAATCAAAGCAGCCTCTTTAGACCGCTTATACTCTGTAACCACTCAAATAGTTTGATGACATGATATCTATTGGCATAGATAAATTAAATTAGAGACAGTATAGAACAACATTGCCGACAATAAATTGCAACTAATTAAAGGCTCAGTTTTAGATTGACCAACCAGAATAAAAGAATTCTCTACTTAGTAATGGACTTCTAATGAACAACCAAGGTATACCAAAATTTACGCACTTTAATGTTCTGCTAACTATAAGAAATATATTAACAGACGAGCTAACGGCCATAACCACGTTGAATGCACCGGTTCCCGTTGATCACCGGGAACCAGTTCCTTGACTATGTAAACATATATATTTAGTAGATTGAAATTAAATAAAAAAAATTAATTTAATTTTTTTTTTAAATAAATAAATAATTTAATTACATTAGTTTAAAAGCACCATTGGTTTGACCCATTCCTCAGACCTTAATATATACATTTTCTTTGAAAATGGCTATGATTAAGAATTGGAATATATCCATAAAATGTGATTTTTTATGAGAAGAATGCCAGGATGACAGGGCCTAAACTTAAAAGTTTTAATATAGAGGCTGCTAGTATTAAGAATTTGAAAATGGCCTGTAGGCCGAAACTTTGTAAAATGATGGGGTACATAAAGGACATATTAAGGTCAGAGGAATGGATCAAGCCAATGGTGCTTTTAAATTAGACTGACCTCAGAATTTCCTTCCTTTTTTGGGGGGGGGGAGGATTATATTTTAAAAAAATACATTAGTTTATTTTACTTATATTTTTACTTGATATATTCACTAGCTCTAAAAACGAATACAATTTATAGAATGGCCAACGGCCATAGCCAAGTTGCATGCAGAAAAAAAAAAAAAAACTAATAGGCCTCTGAGGACTTTCAATTCCTTTGCCCGGTATTAAATATTACTTGGACACGATATTTAATCACTTACACACTATGCAGGTCACAAAATCTAAATTAAAAGAGTATAGCTTCTTTAGTTAATTATGTTTGTTTGGCCCCGTTATTTAAACCATTAAAATATATAATTTACTAACTTTATAACATAATCCAATCGTCACCTATTTATGGGAGCGGTTTAATACCAACGGAGCAAGAAAATGAGAATACCCTTCCCATTTAGATTTGTTGCAGAGAAAGAAAAGAAGTCAGAATGAAAGAAAGATCCCCCACCCCCAACCGAAACCATCAAGTATTCTGAGGTTTGCCTTGCAGAAAACTGGAATACATTGAATAAAATATCAGCTTTTCCTAGATTCTCCCGAGAAATTCTCATGTCATGGCTGGCGGATATGGCGTAGGGACTTATTTCACGACTTTCAGAAATAATATATGATTCAAAACTGAAAGGAGCACTTCTTTTGATGATCTACCGTGTAGCTGTCTCATTTTTCTATTTGTTCAATTGGTTATATCGTCTCGTGAAATATTGAATTATTTGTCTGCTGTCATTGTTTTCACTACACGTTTCTTTCAGTACCACCTATTTACTTTATTCTTTTTATTCTATTTTTTGCGAAAATTACCTGTTGTCAAAATGTATCTGTATATGTATATATATATATATATATATATATATATATATATATATATATACATATACATATACACACACACACGCACACACACACATATATACATACACCCACACACACAATGTTTCTTTATCTTTATTCGGCATAATTTAAATTTTTATCAATCCAGTATTTCAATTTTACTAATTGTTTATTTTTTTTCTTATTTCACTATTGTTTTTTTTTGTTTGTTTATTTTGTACCTTTGATATAAAGTACCAGTTTAACACCAATAAAAAAGTAGACAATAAGTTAATTAATAAAAAAAAACCCTGCAAGCAACATTCAATATTTGCGCTATTAGTTTAACGTCTTATAAGCTAAATCTATTCCAAGGCTGTAGTCTACCTATAGTTAGACCTACTTTGTAACTCACTGGTTGTTTACACAAACAAGGTAACATATTGATAATAGTGTTCTCCTAGAGCGAAGAATTGAATGCGGGGAGTCATATCCGCATTTGACGCTTGTCAGGCTTCTGTTGTGGTGCCTTAAATTTTCTTTTTCTTCCACATTTTGAAGAACTTCTTCTGGTCATTTACTGATATCACTAGGAATATGTACGTTACCGCGCTAAGATGACGCAGTTCCTGCGAGTCGGACTATCATATTTTTACGAAAGAAAGCACAGCAGAACGTTCCCATACCCCTTTCTATTGCTATAGTGCTGAACCGCAGGTCAGTACTGCTTTGAAGTTTAGCATTCCAGGGGCAGCCTATTTCACTGGCGCAGGGTTAAATTACTGTGTTCACTTCACCGTCCTTCTCTTCATTTCTCTCTCTCTACGTGTATATATATATATATATATATATTTATTTATTTATTTAAAAGGAGTGCATAGAAGAAGGTTGTACTCTACCTCCAGTATTCCTGTCAGGCATTGTTTCTTGTTTATATGGGAATTAGCAGCTTACATTTTTGGCATTGTAAAAATGTCGCTTATAACGTCGGCTGATTAAACGGTAGGACACATCTTGGCTCCGGCGCATTGTATGTGCCAAGGTATTGTTTTCGTGAAAATCCATGGCGAGTCTTCCTCCCGGAGTGAAGGAGAATTGGTTAACAACTGTTTTGCCTAAAGCACTGGTTCCCGTAGGTCATCGAAGTTAAGCAAAGTCAGGCGTGGTCAGAACCTGAAAGGCCGACCGACCACGTGCTGTAGGTATTATTAAAGGGTGGCAACCTGTAGATAGCCCGGTCTTAATAGGCCAATTGTTGATATGCCGTTAAAAACGAAAAAAGAAGTTAGTATTTAACTTATATTTGAATATACCTTAAAAATAATAAATTGGTTTTTATATAACATGAACATAAACTGTTTCCGTGATTATTTTATTTCTATCTATAGTATGTGTTTTTGCAAGTACTACTACTAACCTTTGCTGATTGTATGAAACATAATGGGGATATATAATTTAACATCGAGTTCTGCTGAGAGAGTAAATGTCCCGAAAGTTATGTAATACCAGAAACTAGACATGTCATGGAAACTTTCTATGAAATAGTCCCCAATAACAGTTTATCGAAATTGGATCAAATTGGAACTACCCTAAATGCTTATGGTTTCAGTGGTATTCAACCAGGGAACTGGAAGATAGTGTGATTGGACGTCATTTTCTTGCTCGTAAAAACCGTCGGAGCAATGTTAGCTTATTTCTAGCATCCTCCGACCATTTATGGTTCTGGTATTTTTATACATTTATTTGTATGGATATCGCCATAATTATTTGTTAAGGCAATGAATGTACCATAGCTCTTATTTTTTATTACAAATTCCTAATAATGTTTTGATTTCAGGGCAAATGGTTTATTGGAAAAGTGACTTATTATTAAAAAAGTCCGACTCACCGGAACTACGTCACCTCATCACGTTTCCGTTCATATCCCTAGTGCCATTATGAAAGGACTAGAAATATTTATTGATAGGTTTTGATCAATCAAAAGTATAAAATGAAACTTGAAAGAGAAAATAAAGAATAATAAGATTTTAGACGACCTAACAGGAAACTGATAGTATCCTAAACCAAAATTACTCCTTTCTCTTTTTAACAGTCGCTCTTGGAGAAAATATAATGTTTTATGTTTTCTTAGGTCGTTTTACTAAAATATTTTACTGTTAAGGAATTAAAAAAAAGAAATAAAATAAAAACTACAAATTATAAAGCTAGGAAAAAGAGACAAACCCCGTTGAAGAGAACAGAATTACCAATTTCGAGTTTTAAGCGCTTAGTTTTCCGATTGACATCGCCCCATCAATCATTAAATCAGATTTTTTTTTGTAGAAAATGTATTAAGCTTACAATTGATACCCCCCACTTTCCGCGGTTTGCCAACCGTTTTCGATATATCTTAGAAACTATGGAGACGACGCACAGTGGGGTATTTGCCCCGAATTGCTGTCCAAAAGTCCATTTTGTAAAAGTTATCCGAGACGAAAAGTAATTACTGCTAAAAATAGTTGAATAGTTTAGTGTACAACATGTAAGACTAATCCCTGTCCTGGCATTACCCGTAAGCCTGGCGGACCACAACAAAGTCTACAATTTTTAATAGGACACTGACTTGTTAACTCTACTCCGTATATTCATCTCTGTAAAAAATTAGTTTTTCTGGAGTTTGGAATTTTTGTTGCAATTTTGGTTATGGACCACCCTGAAGCAGGTATGCGAGAGTACATTTATTGATTTTTAGCAAGAATTAGGTCATTTGTTAATTAGTTTGACCTCATAAGAAAATATAAAATCTTTTGGCCTTTTTAATGTCAAATTTGACATAACTCGAAGGTTTTTGTTGTACTTCCATCATTTCCAACCAGTTGTTTTTTTATCAACGTTGAAAGGAAGTATTCAGCTTTCAGAATATATAATCAGAAATCGCGGATTCGCGCGGATGTGCGTGTACATGCCAGTTAATGTCAAAGTTCACGAAAGTATTTCTTATGTTTGTTGTTTTCAGGAGTCAAAATAATGACTAGACAAAATGTGTCATCATGCATCAAATAAAAGAACCTTAATTATAAAGAACAACTAGATGTGCTAATGGCCTGGAATTTGCCCAGAATTCTTTGTTAAATATTACGACTATTCAGAGAAAATAAATAAATTAAATCAAACACATATTTTTCGTTTCAAATCACAGTTTAAATAAAAAATGGATAGCAACACATAAAGATATTTTTGTACAAAAAAAATGAAGTGTGGCTTCAGGTTACATTATTGTTACCAAGGGCAAAAATGAGACATGGGTGACCATTTTATAGATTCGAAGAATCCCTTCCCTGTATCGTAGAGGTACCTGTAATCCTCAAGCTGGTGATATATTAAAGGATATAACTAGCTCCCATTCCGTGCAAATAAATACTAGGCTGCTTATTCAAAATTGACATTACTTTTTGAGTGATTTCAAGGAAGTGGTGTGTGTGTTTGTGCTTGCGTGCGCGTGGGTGGGTGGGTGTGTTTAGGCGTGTCTGCATGCGTGTTTGTCATCTGATAACATTCATACTAAATTTATAAAATTATGCTTATTATACCTTACAATTATAAATTATTTAAAACAACAGAATTTTATTTGATTTTTTTTACGTCGCTTCGACGTCTAGGCAATTAGCGCCGACGTCCAGGGTGCGAGGAATTTTCACAACGAGCAGTGGGATGAAAACATTCCTGCCGCCGGTGGCGATCGAACCCACCATCTCCCGCTTATGAATCTAAGGCGCTAGCCACTAGACCACGGGAGACCCCAGAAACCTATTATTTCCTTAAAACCCATAACTGGAATCATATATGACCCATTTTTCAGAGTATATAATCAATGAAAATGAATTAAACATCAAAAATATTTTTGGCCAAGATTTTGGCCACTGTGCGGCGGGAGTCGTATGACAGAGGGTACCTGGTGACGAGGCCCTCCCGATACCTGCCTGTCCCTCCTGACGGCTACAAGCTAGCTCCCTTTGCCATTTTGGCTAGTCTGGAGTCTAGACGAGGCCCTGCTAGTGGAAGGTTCTCCTCCTCAAGTTGAGGCTGAATTTATATTTTAAGTACATTCCCCTGAAGAGGCGCCAAAATGGTGCGAAACATGTAGGGAAGAGAAATAAAAAGTGCGAAAGTGAGTGGCGTAATTTTATTGACCTTCCGCCTTATTCGCTAATTCTATAGGTTTGGAAATCGTTGTAATGAAAGGTGATAATTTAAAAGCTTACTAAATTCCCTACAAAAAACGTTTATACGTGATTTTCGATGGGCCGATGTCAATCCGAGAAATAAGTGCTTAAACCTTTAAAATTGTTAGTTTTATTCTTGTCAACGGGTTTTGTCTAACGTTATAATCGGTTATTGTTTTTTTTAATTGAATTTAATAGTAAAATTAGTATTTTAATAAAATAAGGTAAGAAAATGAGGAAAGTATTGGTAATAGTGTTTTCCCATTACGAAAGTTGAAAATGTGGGGGAAGTCATTTCCGCTTTGAATACTATCAGTTTTCTGCTGTGAGACAGCAGGAAACCGATAGTAGATTTTATTTTACGTTTTCTACGAAAGATCTAAACCTTATCACGTTAAGATGACGCAGTTCCTGCTAGTCGTACTTTAACCTTATCCTGTGTGTGCTAGGTCCATACAGGCCAAACCTTGACTGTGCAGTTCCTGATTTGAGATTTAAACTAAACTGTATGGGCAGCTTAACTGTTAATGTTACATTACAATATCTTCATAAAGGTCGGTCTCGTTTTATTAGATAAGAGTGTGTCCTAAGCGAAGTCTCATTAAAATAAGTTGTTCTAGTCTTGTTAGGTCTTCTTTCGACCAGCCTCTGGTTGTATTTTAAATTAGCAGCAGTTTGTTTTCAGAATTAATCCATTCTTTGTCTGCATTTAATGTATTTTTTTCCAGCCTGTGAAAATAATATTTAACTTGATGTCATAACCATCTACTACTCCTTTGCATATGTCTCCAGCAGTGAATTTTCTAAAACAAATTTTCACTTACGTTAAAGGCGGCTTGCTCAGGTGGGTATGGTGCTTGAAAAAATACCGTGCTCCTGCTCTCTTCGGGGATTAAAAGGCCTGTTAGGTATTTATAACACTTATTCTCTGACGTAATTTTTTGCCATCCTATTCTCCAGTGAATAGTGTTTAGCATTTTTTGTGCGGCCAGTACCGCTAATTCTTGGACAGCATAACTTCCAGAATTTAATGTATTCTGAATTTAAAGCTTTGTGTGTTTAAAGTATTTAAGGAACAAATAAATACTCGTAAGTAGAGGAGGGCAACAATGTTGCAATAAGTGGTCAGGCCATAATAAGCAGTCTTGCAATAATTACGGGTTTTCGGTCAATTCGCCGGGCGAACACCGCTCCCCTCCGAGGTGCTTATAAATGCAACGAAGCGTTCCCTCGGAACCTGCAGGGCAGGCGTGGTGGAGCGGGGGCGATATTAATGAAATAAAAGGAGTGGGCGATGGTAGACAGACAAAATAAGAAGACCTATCACAGACAGAATAAAAAGTCGATGTTCCTATTGCAGGAACCGGTCGTGTAAGTTAGATAAGAGTTTGGACGACGGGTAATTGTTAGTAATAGCTCCAACAATGTTATACCTGACGGCATTAGTGCACCTTTGCCAACCTATCCTTAACAACGGCTAATTAAATCCTCGTCCATATTTCATCAGGAAGTTTAGACTCCATTACAATGGCACGCTTCGAGGAGGCTGCCTTCATTCTAGGCCAGTCTCGAGGTGCACGAGATTCTCTTCTAAGCAGGCGTGGAAAATCCTATTCAGCCTTATATGGTAGAGAGATCAAGGAAGACTATCTTAGTTTCCTCTCACGCAACCGTTCTCTCTTTGTAAAAAAGAATATTTTGCTTACAAAAGAGACATCACAGTACAAAATCTGGTTGATAGTACACTTTAGATGTTGTTAGATAGTATTCTCTACCGCACTTAAAATAATTATAACTATAACAATCAGGAAAATCATTAATTTACATACATAATTGAAATTCTACCAGTGATGGGTAATATGCTGTACGGATGCATTTATTTTCTAATGCGCGAGAACAAACACATATATAAGGGTGCCAGAAAAAAGATATTTTAAGACTTTTCGGAGTTGAGTGTGTTACACTATAGCGGTGATTTGTAATATCTATTTCCAATCCATACTTTTTTATTCTTTCATTCTCCCTCCAGCAAATAATGGAATGCTCCTTCGATTGAGCCCTGCTTATCTGTGGACTCTATATTTTCAATGAATGTAGCTGATTCGTAAGGTAACGCTTGGTTAGGGACGCGCTTGGGGACACTCGTAATATTTTCGATTTATTTATTTATTTAATTATACATTTGTGAGGCCGCTACTATGGCGATTCATCTCATAAAAGTAAGATTTAAACAGAATAGATTTTTTTAGTATTTTTTCTATTTAACACGTTAGTGTCTTAACCGTATGACGTAAGGTCATTTCCCCTGGCTGAAATTTTTGTTTCCAAAAAGTTTATCTTTATTCAATGCCTTGAATGTATGAAGACAAATTTAACCAATTTGAAAATTTCTCAACGGTAAAAAACCCCTGTCGAACAGCCACCATACGAAAGGGAATCGCTTTTAAACGGGTTTTCGAAAGGCACTTTTTACAGGTGAAAAATATAAAAAATCAGTGAAATTGGTGACTGAACATACTTAAAAATGAATAAATATTGTTTACTGGATGTGAATGTGAGAGACAAAATCTCCAACAGATTTTAGACCTGTGACACCCGCCGTTCGGTAGGAGGCGCTATTGTCGAACACCCTTCGACAGCCGCCATCAGGGTGTTAATCATACCTGAATTATTGTCATTTGAGTAGTTCCCACAAACATTGCCGCGCCTCTCTCAACATCTATTTGGAAAAACTATTTGAAGTCTGATGCACCCTGAACTAATTCCCAGGCTCCATTGCATTCTGAAATGGTTTTGCCAGTTTCGTCGGTTCTTATGTCAATTTCATAAACATTTTAAGAGAGCTCTAATTTTTAGATGTGTATTTAAAAATAGTCACTTGCGAAATTCTTAATGAATTTCAATTCAACAGCTCGCAATTGATGACTTCCATCCTTCACGACGGTTGAACTTGAGTGCATCTGCCCTCCGGAATAATTGACAATAATTGTCGGGTGCACGCGATGTTCCAGGTCAATAACACCACTTCCAGGAAGCCGTTTATATTTACACGTATTTCTTGCTGTTAGAAAGTGGGATTTCTTTTGATTGCCACTTATTTCAACAATTTTCTTCTCCGCTAAGGATAATGGCAGGCATTTTTTTCAATAATTGCCATATTTACTTCTGACATAGGTATATAACGACACATAACCAACAAGTCGCAAACTGACTGGACATAAATACAAGGCGACAAGTTACAAGAGATTAAACTGACGCGAGAAGCCTGGACCAGTGTAAAGAATGTCAGGCGAGAAATCTCTATTCTAGAGTACGTATTTAGTACTCAAACATGACTCATTTCTATTTGATGACAAAACAAGATAAAGCAAATTGTATTCTCGGTAACATGTCACAAACAATTAAACTAATTCTTACAGACTGCTGGGAAAGAGAAAACATCGATATACCAATTGACAACACGATTTAGGAACAAAATATTTAATCATGAATTACCGGGACAGTTAAAAGAATTGTACAACGTGAAATGATAAAATTATCTCACTGACTTTGCTGCATTATCTCACGCAATAAATGAAAATTCCATCAAATATACAAAATATCTCAATATAATTGAAAATTATTACATTTAGGACACCAATTAACAGCATTTTATGAGGTTAATCATCAAGGCAAGAGGAGAACTCCTTAATGCAGTGTTCCCACCGAGTAGGAATAGGAGTAGGAAGTTCCTGGCCTCTCCCAAAAACAGTATGCCTATAAAAGTTATGATATAGTATTGGGTCAAATTTTAGGCTCTTAATACTTTGTCAGGAACTTAATAATACCCTCTCACTTATTTGTGCAATTCCAACTTGGCCAGTTTAACTTTTGGTTGGCCAGAAATAGAACTTTTGGTCCTTAATATCCGTGCTGCATATATTTCCTAATTTTTTGTTTAATGGTAGTTTACTACAGTTATTTTATTTGGTGCCTCACTTGCAAATATAAGTAAATGTAATGTTATTTCCAAGTACTGTATGTGTCGAATGGTTTTGTCTAGAACAAAGGAAGTTCAATATATTTTTCAAAAATGCTTTCAGGGATACTACGTGCATCGTTTCAGATTTCCCCTAGAAGCAGAGAGAATATAGTGTTGGTAGAGGAATAGATAATGTAAGTAGAAGGAATATAGGATTCAATGTATTCCTTGGGTAAGTGTGGGCTCCACATACTTTTCTCCAATCCTCTGGGGACAATGTTTGTTCCTTAGGTCCTAGGTCCTTTTCTTGTATTTACATAGGACTCCTCTCAGCACGACTCTTAGGTTTGGCAACCATGACATGATGTGATTTTAATACTTCTGGGTTTATTTATCAATTCCGTTCTCACTTCACGCTATTTCAAAATATTTGAAAAGGGCCAGACAGTTCAAAAACAGCACATTTTGTGTTATTCCATACAATTAAAGCCCAAGTCGGATTTTTCATGATCGCGCGTTTCCATGCCGTTTTTATGACTAGCACAATAAAATATCTAAATATAAAAAATTTTTTGACTCGCTGGAGCTCGTCATCTAGCGCCTTTCCTTACGCACTCCTAAAGACATTTGGATAGATTAAAATATACATAAACTATTCTTTTTTTATATTTTCTCGAAAATGTTAACATCTAATCGAACAGCATCTCGAAGAAAAGTGATATGTCAGACGTAAAAAATGACATTGAAATTGGCTGTAGCCAACGTACACAAAAGGCGAAATTACTCAATCCGCCTTCACCAACATTCTTTTATTCATGATGCACTAATAGGCAATACACAAATGCATCGAAATCAACGTGTTTTACTTGTATGTAATTTTACTGTAGGAAATTGAATCGATTTTTGTAGGCTTTTGAATCGATCCAGTCCTCTTACCACGATTTATCAAATACGATTGAAATATTTAAGAAAATATACGAAAATCCTATAATTGCACATGTCTGTTAGTACACTTTTTTTTTCTCGAATAATTCCTTTACTCTAAATTTAACAAAAGTTTGGTTAAATTTCAAATATATACAAAATATTACAAGTGAATCCTACGTTTCTGGGTACCCTGTTCTAAAATTAATTAGAAAAACAGATATTGTCTTACAAATGGTTTCAATCGTTCCCCGAATTTAACCTAGAAAAAGTGTACCTACAAACCCAAAGTGATATTTTTCGCCCAGAAAAAAGCTTGTTCCGGTAGGCGGATTCTGTTTGTCAACGAACTTGGCCTTTTAAATCACACTGAGTACTTTCGTACCAATTTACGTTAAAATCGGTCCGTTTTTGAGCCAGCTAGAGATCTAACAGACACACACACATACACACACACATATATATATATATATATATATATATATATATATATATATATATATATACACACACACACACACACACACACACACACACACACAAACATAAATACACACCCGTATACAAATTTGAACCACCGTTGTTTTCAATGATATATGTGTTCTGAAACGTTGATTGATCTATTTGGTACTTGCAGATTGCGTTATGATGTGAACCTCATAAGCGGGCTTCCTCCCTATGGAGGTAGAGAGGAAATGCGACAAACACACAACCATGCAGAATCCCGTCCGTTAGCTGACAGGACTATTAAGTTACTAATACTAGATAGAAGGTTCTAGAGCGAGGAAGAGGAAAGCCTATTAATTAGCGTATCTTATCTCCCATGAAAAGCCGTTTGATTCTCTCGGCGAATGCACAGGCTCTGTGACTGCAGCTATCTGCAATTGCATCTCTAGTCCGTCATTAAGGAGACCGAGATGAATGTGAATATATGCGAATTATTCAATCCTCAGCAGTTACTTCTCCAGAATTCTTTCTTCTCTGTTGCATAGTGAAAAATCATTGGACGAAAAAATGCAACGAGCTACAAGTATACTCAATGCTCGGTGTAATTTACGAAGCATTGATGCAGAAGGTGATAAATCTTAGTAATTAGATCACTAGTACATAATTTCTTCATATTCTATTACTCTAGTATCTTACACGTAAAAATATCCCATTCGAAAAAATGACCGTCTACCCTGCTGAGAATGTACACAGGAATTCCTCAGCAGTGTGGGTGGAGTAAATGTAACAAAACTGATGTAAACGCAAAATAAATATCAATAGTTTTGCTCCATCTTTTGGTCCATCTGGCGGGAGGCTTTACTCCGGACCCAAACTAGTAATTTTTTAGAATTGTGAGAAAATGTATTAAACGAGTAGGGGAATCATTCGTTTAAAAGAGCCTGTAGAAATCCGAAGGGGCATCGGCTTTAACAATTATTTTCACGCAACAACATCGGACATGAAATATGCATCGCCGCCTGCATCTGCTGCACCGGCCTCGGGGCACCATTATAGGATGGATCGTCTATATATATAATCCTATATAATGATCTCATTCGATAAGATATATTAACTCCGGTTTGACGTGAATAATCGACATTGGCCTTAAATGCTTTCTTTCATGATGCAATTAAAATGTTCATAAGCTGTCATTAAAACATCTTTTATAAAATCCTAATACCTTTTTGAAACATTGAAAACTATAATTTTGTTCTCAATTAACCTCATTTAGATAATCCTTTGGATAATATTGACTCTAAAATTATATCCCGTAACGTTGTAGTACCTAACATACATTTATTTCACGTTTCATGTCGATACTGACAATAAGACAGAATTGATTTTTTATTTTTTCTGCGAGAGATCAAATAATCTTTTGTACGTCAAAATGGGGACAACCGCCTTGTATATTGTGACCAATGCATTCGTATTAAGACCCCTCGGTACGCACGACTTTGAAATATTAAGAGATGCTTTGAGCTTGAACAAAAGTCAATAAACTAGAAAGCCTACGAAGGTTAGCTGCGATTAGAATTGCCAGAGGGCATCGTGCATTACAATGGTGAACACAATTTTTGTTTCCTTCATTTTTTGTAATTGTTATTGCGTATTTCGATGACCCTGACTATGAAAAAATTACTGGGAGATTGCTAACAGCTTTATTTTGTGAATTTTGATCTTTTACTTTTTGACTAAAAAATTAAAACATGATGTTACCAACATTTTTTGTAGGATTTCCTTGAATAAAAGACTTCAGGTGGATGACGTTGCAAACTCCAGCAATAGTCTAGCATGTGTGAGTTTCACCTTCCTTGATAACACTCTTCTAATGCCCGAATAGTCTGATGAAACCATTCCCTCTGCTCCTCTTTAAAATCCCCAGATTTTTTGGGAATCGGTCTAGATGTGAGTGCAGGAACTGAATCTTTACGCTCATGTTGCACCCTAGCTAATGCAAGTTCGATAGTATACATGCAACGAGCTCGACTTGGTCATCAGAGTTATTGTTACCTAGAACATTATTCATAACGAAAACAAATGAGTTCCAGGCTATGGATACGTCTTCTGCCATCGATTTCACAAAATCAGGATCTTTCAGGATTTGCCTAATCTGTGCCCCATCAAAAATATCGGCTTTTAATTTTTCAATGCTTAAACCAGTAAATTTTTGTGTAAGAATTGAATCCTCCGCCACTTTTGTAAAGCGCTTTCACAAAATGTTTCATATGAGTTAAATATGATGTGGTGGAAGCATGATGCGGTCTCGGCTAACTAAAGGCACGTTTACAACATTTTTTTGTAACAACTTTCACCTCTTACTTCGATTTCCAGGGTTGATTCCATTTATTCTCACAACGCAGAAGTAGCCATCGTCATGATGTTTTTAAGGTTCTCGCCAAATCATGGGCGTTACGAATTTTACTGCATCTCTTTTACCACTGGACCATAACCGTAGACCCAAAACACATTTTTGGCAAACAATGTGAGGAACCAATGGCTTGTCCTGATTGTACAAATCTATATTGAAGTATTGATGATATGCAGTTTAACTAAGTCTGATAGAGGTTTTCGATATTGTTCAAATAAATATTCGCAACAAATATAGCAAAAAAATCTGGAAAGCACCCAACACCCTCGGGATGAACGCATATCGAAAACAATAGCAAAATATATTTTACTGCCCAAAACAATTAAAAATCTAAGTAAAAATACTATATAAAGTTATGTAAGAATATGACACCGTTACCGCCTGGGAACTAGTATTTCTACTAGTACCCCATACTACTAGTAGTATACAAAAATACATTTGAGTCTGGTGAATATGACCATTAGCTCAAATGTATTTTTGTATATTTGGAATGAAGAATATGAAAATATGATAAATCTGTGACTGTGAAATAATTCAAGAATCCTGATGGTGGAATTTAGCAGAAATATTGATTTTAATGAATAAAATAACCGGGACATTTTTGATGAAGATAATTGGCCTTCTCTTCCTTTTATGAAACCTAAATATTTTTATTTATCTATTTATCTATTTATTTTTATTTTCTTTAATTCAGTTTCTTTTTTTGATTACTAGTGTTATTCAGTGTTTATAATGATTGTAAAACTAAAAGGAATCATACTTGTATATACGTAAACTCGTACTTCAAAATGAATTCCTACGATGGAGGGATATTCCAAGGTAGAAAACAAGCCACTTTGCTCAGGCTGTGGAATGTTCTTAAATGTGCAGCTCCTTGTGCGGTGGACTTTTTTATGTTTTACATTTTCCCCCTGATTTCCTATAAATTCTTCTGCTGTCCTTCTTCGCTTTATTGTATCCTATCGCCTTTAAAGATAATCCTTTCCAGAAAGCGTGCCGATGGCATACACTATCGATTGGTATGCTACAGAAAAGGAAAAACCTTCATTTCTGACAATCAACTCGGATTGTCTGGCTCCAGACGCTTCGGAAAAGGAGAAAAAAAAATACCCTTGGAATGCATTTACATATTCGCAAGAATTGCATCTTTGCTGCGCCCACCCGAGGGCACCATTATGAGATGCACGAGCACGTACATAATAGAATATAATGACCCCACGGTATGGGAGATGGATTAGAGACCATCAGCACCAGCTGTTTGCTTCGAGCATTACAATGTAGCCTCATTTGCATTCCCGATAGCCAACTCCCAGATCACCTTTGGCGGGACAATCGATTCGTTCCTTTGAATGCCGATTTGAATTATGGTCCCTTCTTAAGGTGAGCTATGGCCGACAATGAATAGGCATCAATATAATGTGGCGCATTTCATTTACGGATGTATGAGTAAAGGTTGATTGAACTTCATCTAATGCCTCTGTCAAGCTATATTTCATTTTAGCACATTCCGATGGATTATCGTTCCACTCATGAATGATTTTTATTAAAATGTCCTCAACTACTCATATATATGTACGTATACGTATCTACATACACTTACCTATCAACGCATGTAAGGCATCTTTTTGAAGTCTTAATAAATTTCTTACGAAAACAGATGTTATAAAAGTTCTGATGGAGAAATAAGGTTTTATTTCTGCGCAATTAACCGCAGGGTTATTCCGCATTTTCTGTGCTTTTGTCTTTAACTACACATCTGTGGAACTGTTCCTAGTCCTCTGCTATTTTATTTATTAATTTCTTCTATTTTGTTTTTTTAACCTCACCTGGGGGAACTACATTTTAAGACCCTCGCCCTATGCGTCAAGCATGCCAGATCCTTCCAATTATCTACCACACTTTAGAAGATTTCCCAACATTTAGTAGTTACTAATGAGGGGACATTGACAAATGGGCGAAAATGAATACCAACCTTTATAATAAAATATAATATATTTTTTTTTAAAAAGTAGAAATTAATGAATAAAATAGCTTAAAATTTGAAAGATTAGGTTTCCTTCTTTTAATTTTTTTTTCGTGCCTGTCTTAGTTTTAGATTGCCTATTGTTTTTTATAATTGAATTTTCTTTTCAGTATAAAATGATAAGTAAACGTTATGTAGGGTCTGAGGAATGTGAGTATCAAGTGAAGGGACTGGGCTGGAGAAATCGTGAAATGGAAACTGGATGTTGGGGATATGGAAAATACTTGAGTAGACAGAAGATATTATTCCTTTGGCTGTCTTATCGTTGGCAGGATTCTTGTTTTCAGGTGGACATATGTATATGTTTGTGTGTATTGTATATACTCTCCGCTTTACCCAATCTTATGCAACGCCTTCTTTCCTAGTCCACGCAAATATTTTTATTTATGTACACACACACACATATATAAATATATATATATATATATATATATATATTTATATATATATATATATATATATATATATATATATATATTTATATATATATATATATATATATATATATATATATTGGATTATTGAGGATTGAACATTTTTCTAAAAATTCTTTCCATATGAGTAGCTACATTCCTTAGGAATTTCCTAAAAATTATATTAAATGTCTTTGCAATGAGGAATTAAACAATAGCAACTCTATGTTACTACGTGGGATCACTTCCCCGTCATATTCTATGTATTGGATCATTGCTAAAAGAATTTCCTGTGAATCCACTGGCCATAAACTGTTCTAATTAGGACTAATGGAAGGAATTAGTAGTCTCGCAAGTAAAAGCCAAGTACCCTTTGTCATGAATATCAAAGCGGTTAACTACACTTATATCTTTCTAGTAATTCCCACGGTAGCGTCAAGAGATGCACCGGCACATGCATAATACAATACTGTACGTTCCTTCTGATGATGCAAGAGTCGATACCATCCTATCAGGGCCCTTATTTGCATATGCAGATTTCGTGCTTCCATCTGACCTTTAGGGAGACAATCAATTTGTTCCTATGACTTATGTCTCCTGTACTGAATATTAATTGGATTGTAGGTTATGGATTTACAAAATCACTTATCAAGGATATTATAATGCAGCATTATTTAAAATATAAAGGAAAAATGGATATTAAACTACCGAAATTTGGATTTTATGTTGATTTCTTTGATGATGAACTTGTACAATTTTCAGTTATATATGCGTTGTTGGTTGCAACATGGCCTCTCCGTATAGGAATGACGACAATTACTTGTATTTTGTGCATTTTGAATTATTTGTACTGTGATATAGAAGTATGTAAGGTACAAAATGTAAACCTTTTGTCCTTCCACAGGGAGGAAACCCACTTATGAAGTTGACACTAATACGTAATCCAAATTAGCAGATTTAAAAGAGAATGTCTCAAATAATTATGAATTATTAAGAATAACTTAAAGCAAAATCAGAATTAGCTAGAAGGAATAGAGAAGAGATTAGGGTTTTCGAAAAATAAAAATATTTATTTAAAACCTACTGTTTACTACTTACAAAATGCGATTTCGTTAACACGCCAGGATAAACTAAGAAATGCAATAAATATAAGCAACTAGCTGTTACCCAGTGTGCCATGCTACACCAACTTTATATTACATAGCTGTAAGGAACAAACATACAGCTGGTAGATTATTTTCACCTTGCCTATGACACTTCCCCTATGAAGACCTACCTGTGTGCCAAGTTTGGTCAGCATCGGTCAAACGGTGTGGATTTGTATAAGGAAAAAACAGACAGACAGACAGCTGACAGATGATTTTGATCTAGCCTGTGACACTCCCCGTATCAAGACCTACCTGTGTGCCAAGTTTGTTCAAAATCGCTCAAAAGCTGCGGATTTATATGAGGAACAAATTGAATGGCTTTTTCTTTTTTTGGTTCACAATATAGTATCCCTATACTGTGTGAGTTTATGTAGATTCTGCAGGTTCCATCTTCCAATACTGCCTGCATTACAATCAAAGTAATATACATTTGTTTTAATAATTTTTTTCTGAGCTTTAAAAGTATAATAATAATATTAAAACAGAGAAATATGATAGCGTAATGATAACAACTATAATAATAATACAAATAAAAATAGTAATAATAATATTGAAAAAAAAAACAAATAACACTATCAAAATTATAAATTAATTGAAATAAATAAAGAAAAGAATGAATATAAATGAATTTAATAAAATAAATAAATGATTAATGAAAAGAAAACGTCCGTTCTTGCAATGGCTTATTCTTGCGATTATCGAAACAAAATTCAATCAGGATTGTGGTCATGAGAAACTGTTCAATTATTTACAGCAGCATTATTTTTCAAAAACAAATGCACTACTTTTCTCATTTGTTCCGATACTACAGATAAAAGTATGGATTCTGTGTACACACTTTCGATAAGATTATATGATATAATAATAAAAAATAATGATTTGTCAGTAAATGAAATTATTTACAGTGATGGACCATCGTCTCAGTTTAAAAATAAATATATGTCAAGATTGCTTTACATACTTTCAGAAATAGTTCACAAAAAGTTTTAGCGGAAATATTTTACTACAGCTCATGACAAACGTGTAGTAGATAGGGTGGGAGAAAGAGTAAAATCCTTGGCTTCTAATGGAAGTTATGAGCAAATCTAAAACTAAAAATGTAAAAAACGCAGTAGAGTTTCCTAATGTTGCATCTGGTTTAATGACAAACACTACAATTCTCCATATGAGCCAAGTAGATATTGAGCCTGCTATAAGTTCGGACAATCCGTGGATTAATGTTAAAGACATAGTTTTTTTTTTTAAGCAAATGCATGTGATAAAATGCAATTCGCAAATCAAAAATTCAACTATGGAAAACAAACTGAAACCAGCAGGTTAACAGATCAAAAACTTAATATTTCAAATTTTAATGTTAGTCACTGGTGTGCAGTTACATGTGATAAAAATTAAGTTGTATTTCTTTCTATATTGTCCAGCAAACCCTTCACTGAAATAATGAATGTTTTGTACATGTTGGTAGTTGTCATTCTGAATAGCAATTTTAGTTTTGGGGATACTATATGCCATGCTCACATCATATTTAAGGTCATCAGAAACTATACAAAGTGATAAAATTAGTTTTTCATTGCTTGTATCCTTATAGTAAATCATTACAGGGTGAATTTTGCATGAATCTGAGGTCCAATGTTAGTTTTCACTAAAATCCATTGAGATAACAGCTGTATTTGGGGAGGCTACATTCTTTAAATTTTTTAAGAAGGTTGTGATTTAACAATGTAGCTCTGAATGCGGTATTAATTTGTTCAGTTTTTCTATTAATTTTTCAATAACCTCATCAACTGTGCTGGAACACCAGAACATTTCACTTCGATCAACCGAAACCCATTGACTGTACTCAACAAAATCTGTTTGGGTAACAGTGGTTATTTTTTAAAATTAAATAGTTGTATTATAAAAAATAATATATTGTTAGCTAAAATTTTAATTAAACAATTTTTGGTCTTTAACGGAAAAAAATTAAAAAGTGAAAAAACATATATTTTTTTTTGATAGTGTATACCTTTTAGAATGATAATAAAAAAAATACTTTAGTGATGATCTTTTTGCCTTTTGATGATATTCCACTTGGTGTGGAACACCATATTTAATTTTTAAAAA
The DNA here is from genome assembly GCA_946811695.1 of Gonocerus acuteangulatus. Classification (NCBI taxonomy): domain Eukaryota; kingdom Metazoa; phylum Arthropoda; class Insecta; order Hemiptera; family Coreidae; genus Gonocerus; species Gonocerus acuteangulatus. The sequence goes on from OX328128.1 coordinate 61,741,476, forward strand.
ATGTATTTGAACACTTTAGGATTTTTTCAGACCATTTGTAATTACTTTATGATTATATTATTTTTTTCTGGCTTCCATATTTATTGAAATATTGAAATAAAAAATGTTATCAACATTGGTCGATAGGTATGATTTATATTCTAGAACACACTTCAAAAAGTGCACTTCCTTTGTCCAGTCGATGATAACTGAAAAATTTCAAATACTTTTGCAGGGCATAAAAGTAAACTATTTGAGATTGAGCAAAACAATTTTATATGCTTACTTATATCCATGAAAGGAACGAACAGGCCAAGTTTCATTGAAATCTGAGACCATGGGTGTCAAATCCTATTTTTTCAGGTTGATTTGACATGTAATGGCCCAAATGTTTACATATCATGTCACATATGGATGATTTTAGGTGGTATGGTAAAGAACTAAAAGTATTTAAATTATTAAAATTCTGCGCAGATTCATGGGTTAATGTTGAAGACATAGTTATTTTTAAGCAAATTCATGGCATAAAATGCAATTTGCAAAAAAAAATAATCAACTATGGAAACACATCAAACTTAAAAAAAAATAGGTTAATGGCTTCTAGGAACCCAGTGTTGTCCTACATCTTCAAAAGAAATAAGAAAATTAATCTTATATGATATTATTTGTCCAAATTCTGAGAATACACGGCTATAATTTAGATAAACATACAATGGTTATAACTTAAAAGTTTTGTTTGCTAAAAAAAACCTTTCCCAAAAAAAAAAAAAGAAAAAAAAAAAAAAAGTTTTGTTGGCTTGCTAATCTCTACCTAGGCAACACTGGAAAGAAATTGCAACTGGAAAGTCAACAGATCAAAAACTTAATATTTCAAATTATTTATTAATATATATTAGTCAAAATTGTAAGAGCATAAGGCTGTAATTTAGAAAAACACAAAAATTTTGCTAAAACTAAAAAGTATTGGAAGTTAGATAAACACGCCAAACTTTAAAAAAAAAAAAAAAAAAAAAAAAAAAATGGGTTAATGGCTTCTAGGGGCCCAGTGTTGTCCTACATACATCTTCATCAGAAATTAAGAAAATTGATCTTATATGATATTATTCGAATTCTCCTTTACCTTTGTCTTTCCCTCCCAAAGCTTTCCATCCGTCCGAAGTAAAATACATCATCAAACACCTCCCTAGGAAATCTCCCGGTTATGACCTCATCACCTCCACAATTCTCAAAAACCTCCCCCAGAAGGCCATTATATTCCTTACATACCTGTACAACTCGATCCTTAGAACAACCCATTTCCCGAACCCCTGGAAACACTCAGTTATTATTGTTATTCCCAAACCTTTTAAACCTCCCGACTGCCCTTCTTCCTATCGACCAATCAGCCTTCTACCGTTAATGTCCAAAATATTTGAAAAACTCCTTTACAAAAGAATCCTTCCTATCATAGAATCCTCGAAGAAAATCCCCAACCACCAATTTGGTTTCCGCTCCCAGCATTCCACCATACAACAGTGTTTACGAGTTGTAGACTCAATATCCTCCTCGCTTGAACGTAAGAGTTTTTGCACGAGTGCCTTTCTCGACGTTGCTCAAGCATTCGATCGGGTTTGGCACCCGGGATTACTTTACAAAGTAAAGCTTATACTTCCTCACACCTATTTCCTTATCCTCAAATCCTACCTTTCAAATAGATCCTTTCAAGTTAAACAAGGTACAAGTCTTTCCCCGACCTGCCCCATAAACGCTGGTGTCCCTCAAGGGAGTATTATTGGTCCTCTCCTTTTCCTCCTTTACACTGCAGATATTCCTACACACCCTCATACCTTACTGACCACCTACGCAGATGATACTGCCATCCTATCAACTTCCCCTGATCCCTCAGTAGCATCCCAACACCTGCAGGAACATCTTACCGCTATTCAGCATTGGAGTGAAAGATGGAGAGTTAAAATCAACCCTGAAAAATGTAAACAGGTTACATTCACCCTAAACCGGAGATCATGTCCTACAGTCTACCTCAAAAACACTCCACTACCAGTATCCAGCGAGGTTCGATATCTAGGATTATACCTTGACAGCCGACTGACATGGAACCCTCACACGAGACTGAAAAGACAAGAACTGAACAAACGATACGGACTACTTAGACGAATCCTTGGACCCTCATCTAAATTATCAATACAGAACAAACTAACGATATACAAAACAATCATTCGGCCAATATGGACATACGGACTCGAACTCTGGGGATCTGCAAAACCATCAAACATCAACAGAATACAGGCATTCCAATCAAAAGTCCTCCGTAAAATTGTAAATGCCCCCTTTTATGTATCCAACAAAACCCTACACAATGACCTCAACATCCCATTTGTCCTTGACCTCGCTAAAACCCGTTTCCAAACGTTCCACTCCAAATTGTCTCACCATCCTAATCCTGAAGGTCAATCCTTATCATCCCAATCCCATCCAGACAATCCCCCCAGGCGGCTCAAGAGACAGTGGCCTCGAGACAATTTACTTGCCTGATCTTTTTATAATCAATAAAATATTTACTGAGACACCTCTGGAAGTGCCAACAATGGTTGGCTTCTTCCAAATTTTGTATTTTTTATTTTTTTTTTACTTTTGTCAGTTTTATCAACTTGTACATAATATCTGGATCAACATACTTGATCATTGTACTGTTATCTGTACAGATTTCAAATAAATAAATACGAAATAAAAAAAAAAAAAAATATGATATTATTCGTCCAAATTCTGAGAATATAAGGCTATAATTTAGGTAAACATAAAAGGCTAAAACTGAAAAGTTTTGTTCCCAAAAGAAAAACATTTCGCAAAAAAAAATATGAATGTTTTGTTGGCTTGCTAATCTCCAGCTACGCAATTGACCTAGGCAACTCTGGAAAGAAAATGGCAATTTCTGAGAATTCACTCTTCTGGATATGACAGTTTCGAATTCGTTACTTCCGAACTCGGAAGCCTAGAAGATTTTGAGCTAGCCTAGGAGATTTCCCGTAAATTTATATGTGTGCCAAGATTGGTACAAATTGGTCAAACGGTGTGGATTTGACAGATGGACAAACGGACAGGTGATTTATATATATATAGATTTGCCATATCGTGAAGTTGAAGATATTTCTAATATTTTGCCATTTCCAAAAAGCCCCCCCCCCAAAAAAAAAAAAGAAAAAAAATTATTTTCAGGGAAAAGAATATCTTTGATTTTTGGAGATTCATAAAAGTATTTATGACTAAGCGGTGCAAATCAGAAATTACATCTCATACACGAAATGGGAGAATCACTTTAAGGAATTGTTTTATCCTCCAATGCTTAGCAACCTCTTCAGTTTCTCAAACCACAAATGTATGCTCAAAAAATGGATCAGTAGTTTACTTTATCAGATCTTGGAGCAGTTATCTCCCATTCAAAATGCGGTAAAGCTCCTGGTAATGATGGAATACCATACGAATTTTGTTAATTTATCCCAGCCAAATTTCTTGATTGCCTACTTGTAGTCAATTATAATTTATTTTGTAAAGGGGAGTTTTTAAAATAATTTTAAAAAGCTGTATTTAAAAAAAAACGCAACACTGTAATTGTCACGAATTATAGAGCTATTTCCTGCAAAAATACAACCTGTAAAATATTCACATGTCTGGTACTCAATAAAATAAGTCAACGTACAATGAATGTTAAAATACTTCAATATTTCGAGGCGGGTTTCTAGTCTTCTTACTCTACCAGCTATGCATATCATAAAATTCTAACGGATCGCTGTCTGTACACGAAAGACACTGGGTGCCTTTATCAACTCAATAGTACTCAAAACAATGTTTTAAAATGTGTGTCTGTTTTTCTATGCACGCTAATCTCAGAAACGGCTTATTCGATTTAAATGTGGTTTTCCAAAGTTATACCAATGTAAAGAATCACGTCAAACATTTGATGAACTATCGTTAACACGATATACGCCAGAGTTTTTTGTTCTTTCATCACGAAACTTGGTTTATAATATTCCCCTAGCAAAAGATTAAAGGCGTTCTTTAACCAGCAAAATTGGTTCACCTGAAGGGGATTTCACTCCGAACGGCACGGGCGCTGGTTGTTGCTTCTACCACTAGGAGCGCTGAGCATGGACGCTCATCTATCTGGCTTAAGGTACACATCGACTCAGCTGTTCATTACATCTATACATTACTCCGGACCTAAATTACCAATTTGCCACTACCAGTCGTACTTTTTGTTATAACGAAGCTCGTTGTGATCATCAACAAAGAAAAATATGTGGGTTTATTCCGGTCCCAAACTACTAATTACTAATTTATTATAATTATAGATATATAATATAATTATAAATATTATGTATATATATATATATATATATATATATATATATATATATATATATATTTATATATATATATGTGTGTTTCGGGAGGGAAATTTTAGTATGTTCGAAGCAGTGAGCATCTAGATTCTAGTGACGTTCGCGCATGCGCGTTAGCCTGTACGAAAAAGAAGACTGTGTGTTATACAGCACATTAGATAGGTTTGTCGGGTGGACCTAAAGCATATTTATGTTCCTGAATTTGAGCAGAAGGCTCTAAACGAAATTCGTAGATTTGATAGCTTCCGGAGTTTCTTGGGAGCTAGTCGGAGGCCGCATGCTTCAACGTCCTGAAAGAATCGCTCCACAGATTTTTATTTGCTACTGCTGCTTTAATTTATTAAAAAAAAAAAATCGTACATAGCCACTGCGCATGCCCGAACCCCTCTGCGCAAGCCCAAACGCCGCTGCGATGTCCAAACGCCACTGCGCTTGCGTGAACGCTACTGAGCATGCGCGAACGCCAGCGGACACTTTTCTGTGTCACTTTTTTGTAACGGGTTTTTCCAGTTTGGTCACCGCTAAAGCATATTTATGCTTTAAAAAAAAAAAAAAAAAAAAACCTTGTTCAAGGTACAATGTTTTTATTGACTCGACTTCATCGGAGTGATTCAGGGAAAACTGCTCAGCTCTTTATTATTTTCAGTATATTTTGAAGATAGAGAGGGGATATTCTGCTTGCTTCTATTTCAGCATTAATGCTAATGATGATTTAATGTTTTTTTTTTTTTTTTTTTTTTTTTTTTTTTTTTTTTTTTTTTTTTTTTTTTTTAAGTACTGTAAACTATGGAATTTGAAAATAAACTTATTGAAGTTATTGTAGCTCGATATATTTCCTGTAACACAAAAATTATTAGCATTGGCAAGAAGGTGCCCTCTCTTGTGTAACCAGGAATAAAGATACACAAATTTTTATATTTAAAATCTATTTCAAGAAATACCTCAGTAAACAAACAGTGAAAATCGCAGCACACTATTAAACAAAATATATGGTTTTCTTCAACCATTACCAAGATCCCTGCCCACGGATAGCCGACTTTTATCTGCATCTAAATAGCTTGTACGGTAACTGCATCCACTGCACCCGCCTCGAGGCAGGAACAATGACGGTCGTACGAAACATATAATAAGATGCCCTAACTCCTACACGACCAGATATAAATGGCCCCATAGGAGAAGATGGATTACATACTATCAGGACCAACTGATTGCTCTAAGGCTAAGCATTGTCTTATTTGCATGCAGTTGGTGTAACCTTTCGAAGACTATCAATATGCTCGGATGAATAATGCGAATACCGTCTTGAAATTAATGCAATTGAAGTCCATGGAGAAAGAAAAGACTTAGCGATGTTAAATTGCCTCAAGCCCTGAAATCATCGTTCATACTTTCAAAAAATATATCATTTGTCAATTTTATCTCAATCTTGGTTTTTCTCATTTTTCATACAATAGAAGGTCAAGAGTTTATATGTTAATGTAAACCTTGACGCAGGTTTTGCCTTTTCTAAGGCTGTAGCTTTTCAAAAGGCATTTTGCTCCTGCAGCTATAGAATTGTAATAGTGTGTCTTTTTTTCCATTCGGAGGAACCCCGCTTATAACGTTATATATCTAGCTACCTCAAAAATGGACCGATCTACTTGAAATTTGAAGTCGATTTCGACTTTCACACTACACGTTAGAGCTGTCATCTGGGGTTTCACGCTGCATACTTCTGACAGTAAAATTATTGTAACATTACATTTATCCTGAGAAAAACCTAAATTAATTCAGCACTAAATTTTGATAGCCATTGAAAGTTGGCAGATTTATTTGTTTGTTTTTAGCAACGCAAAAAAAAGTTATAGTACTAAAAGAGGATTTATATGATGTAAATCATGCTAAATGATGAATACAATTTTTTGACGAAATCGATTATGATATATGACTGTGAATATATTCATGTTTCTCTAGAAAAGTACAATGTTGTTATGAAGGCCGGCCTTTCCGAAAAAGGAAAAATATAAATCACGTGTCTAGCCCCACGTGCTGCCTAGACGGTCATAAATAGGAGAAGAAGGGGGGAAGATGCTGCCTTTGGTCTATAAATCTGTCAAAACCTCTTGTTCCGAGGAATATTTTTAAACCTCCAGTTAGTAAATGGTGGCGCGCTTTGACAGATCGCCGAGCTTCTCGATGGATTGCTTCTATTTTCCGCCCCACGAATTATTGTGGAGTTTCTAAAAGAATTCTCCGTGGCTGAAATTAACCTTTATGGAATCTTAGGACTTTACGTTAGTCATAGAATATACAGTAATCCTGGGGGCACAATGGGATTACACCACTACTTGATTTAAAAAAAAAATAGTTTTTTTCCCGCTAAATAACTTTTTTATACTTCACGACCGTGAAGAGTGGTAAGAATAATATTAACCCCTTCTGTACTGGATTAAGTAGAACTGCAAAGTACCGTGGGGGGGAGGGGTACTTAATCATTAATAACAATTTATTCAGAGCTGTATTCATACGAATACTTATTACAGAATAATAATGAAAATAACCACTACCCCGGCCCCAATCTGTCCATAAAGTAATGGCGTTGATGACCTTAACACGTTAAGTGCGGCTCCTGTTTGACCATACTTTCGCTATATGCGGTGCATGCCCCCTGGGGCATATACATCATTATTCGTCATATGCGGTGCATGCCCCTGGGGGCATGTAACCTTCCTATATGTATGCTCTTATTTAACGACTTCTAGCAATCAGAAGGAAAGAGATAATGTACTGACTGTTCGCAGGATCATTGCATCTAACATCAGTAAACATACATTACAAACAGTAGGAGGATCTGGAAATATGATCGAATAAAAAATTCTAAATAATGAAAAAAATGTATTTTACAAATATACGGAATACTCTATTGTTCTAAAATAAATCACTACCACTTTAAACAACATTATTACAATATACATTATACAACAATATAATACAAAAAAAGTTCAATATTAAAAAAAGTATTTTAATTTAGTTCAAATAAATCGATCCCGAATTCTCAATATTCATCCTAATAAAGGCACTAATTATTATGATGTCTATTGAAACAGTCTAAGCAAAACCCTGGATTATTGGGGTGCGAGTCACAATAACTTATAACATGCCTGACTGTTTTCGTAACCTCCCTGATGGACATGCTTTTTCGTAAATTTTGTTAACACCCAATACAGACTCCTTGCCTTGCTGTCCCATCCGGTTTTATAAATGTATGCTGCCTTAAACTTCCTTCTCTTTGACATTAGGGCATGTTTGATAAAATTAATGATTTCCTTGGCTATTTGTTATGATTATTAAAATTATTCATAAAAACTCGAAAAATATCAGCCGCACTGAGGTAATGATCTTTTGAAAATGAAACCGCACATACGTTATATGCGGTGCATGCCCCCTAGGGCATGCACCGCAGTTAACGTGTTAAGGGGGTACGCTCACTAAAAAAAAAAAAAATATTATGGACACTTCCTACTTTGGGATACTTATTTCTCCTTTAATGAAAGAATTGAAAAAGGGTATTGTGTGAGTTTGGTAGAAAAGCAGTAGATTCCATGGTTGGGATTTCAAAACCCCCTTTACAGGTATCCATTGAAATGAGGGTTTGCCTAGGGACGGTACACCGGCTCAACCCCTCCAACGACAAAAAGATCAAAAATCGTTGGTGCCCACACGAGTTTCGATCTCGTATCCTCCTGACCAAGATTCGAGTGCTCTACTATTGAGTCAAGTCCACTAATAAATGTAACACATGAATGAATTACTTTGTTACCTAAGTAGCAAGATATTAAAGGTCATCAGGAACCCCGTTCCTGAATAAGAGTTACTAAGGAGGGAGGTAACATTTACTCTGTAAATACTAGGTTGTATAAGTAAAGTAATTTATGTCGAGTAAACAAGACAAAATAAATTTACATTTATGCATAAATAGATAATATAAAAAAAAACACTTCGCATAATAATGATGAATAAATAATATAAAATATAAGTCTTCTATTTAAAACTATGTACAGAAAAGAAAGCATGACAAGGAAAAAGTCCGTCACGCAGGAGCTGCATAACTAAGCACTTTCCTCAGAATTTGGGTAGTGTAGACTTCTTTCCAGAATAATTTGCTGAAAATATTTTTTTTAATAAAATAAAGACATGAATAGTTCTCTTTTAATTTTGTAATGAGTAACTGTACAATTATTAATTTTGTAATTAATTTGCTTCCAGAGTTATGTTTACTCATGGTAGCTACTACACTACTTTATAAATACAAACTTACAAGAAGGTACAGGATACAGTCCCTCTAGTACTAGAAAGCGCTCCTTGCGAACCTACGTCTGGCGGGATAATTCTATTGAAATATAGTACAAAGTAAACCCCTCTTTCCGATAGACCGATTTAGTTCATTTTTACAACACTATTTTCTCGTGAGTTACCCACGACGTGTACCGCGTTTCATGACAATACAGCAGAAATTACGACCGGTATGAGTATATTATAAATTTGGGTCCGGAGTAAACGGCCCTCCTAATGTACCGATTTAGTTTAACAATACTGCTAAAATTCTTTAGGCCAGATTGGATGAAAAGAATATTTCAGAATCTACTAAACCGACTACAAGCCTGGCCAATGAAAAACCACCTCAAATTCTCCACAGAAAAGACAAAATGTATATTGTTCTCAAGAAAGAAGATACCTTGTCCAGATCCTGATCTTCATATACAGAATCATACTCTTAATTTTTCAAACGAGGTAACATTTTTGGGAATCATATTAGATAAGAGACTAATTTGGATAAACCACATTAAATATCTACGGAAGGAGTGCTTTAAGCGACTAAGAGTTATGAGAGTACTTGCCGGAACCTCTTGGGGGGCTGACCGTAAGTCGATGCTTATGCTGTACACTAGCCTTATTCGAGCAAAACTCGACTATGGGAGTGCAGTATACACCTCAACGAAAAGTATACACCTTTCACTGTTGGACACAATCCATCACACTGGAATACGGCTAGCTACGGGTGCTTTCAGGACAAACCCCATTACTAGTCTCTGCGTAGAAGCATCTATTCAGCCACTTGCATTCCGTCGACAAGAAATTACAAACTCTTACATAGCAAAACTCAAAACTCAGCCAAACAATCCCGCGTATAACTACACATTTCACCCACGAAACACTGCACTGTACAATTTAAAACCAAGAAATCCCGCACCGATTGCTATAAGAAAAAGACCAACAGTCAATGAACTCCTTGAACTAGATTTTACAAGAGCCATCGAAGAAGATCCACCCTCGATGAGACAACCTCCTAAAATAGACCTCAGGATGCTTAACCGAAAATCAGAAAACATCCTGAGGCGCTACGCAAACATTTTAACAGACTACGCAGACTTTAAGAAAATCTTCACCGATGGCAGGAAGAGAGAAGGTGAAGTAGGTTTTGCAGTAATCCAAAATGAATCGTGTAAACAGTATAAACTACCTCCCTGCTCCTCAATCTATACTGCGGAACTCCAAGCCATTGCTGCAGCGTTATTGATGGCAATCGAAACGACAAACCAAAAAATATTGATCTGTTCTGACTCGCTGTCAGCTCTACACAGTATTAACAGAGTTAAAACCTCGAGCCAGTCATTGAATAAAATCCAACATTGTTTAAACATATTGCACAGCATGCACAAAACAACGGCTTTTCACTGGACACCAGCCCATTCAGGAATAGCGGGAAACGAAGCAGCCGATAAAGCAGCCAAAGAAGCAATAGAAACCTCGACCACTCCTGTGTTGCACGTCTACAAAGAAATTGACTTGAAGGCATGGTTGAATCGTAGAGTGAGAAGCGACTGGGAGAGAATGTGGAATGAGCACCCTCAGACAAGCAAGCTTAAGAGAGTCAAATCCACAACAAACCTATGGAGGAGTGCAGAAAGAGGAAATCGAAGGAAGGAAGTAGTAATAACACGACTTCGAATAGGCCATAGTCATATGACACATAGCCATCTCATTAAAAGAGAACCTCCACCTCTATGTGATTTATGCTCTCACGCTTTAACGATAAGCCATATAATAGAGGAATGCCCGGCATATGAAACAAGATTCAGGCAGCTAAATATACCTCGGAATGCACCAGTGGCTCTTAAAAATTGTCAGCATGCTATTGACAACATAATCAACTTCTTAAAAATCTGCGGTATATATAAACTGCTTTAAACTCTCATAAATAAATAATATTTGTCGACAAATGTAAAACATATGTAAATAAATTCTAGGGAGTAAAAACCTTGCAGTTACTCGCCCAAATAAATTTGCATCCTAGATCCGATTTAGTTTATTTTTACAGCCCATTTTCCTCTGAAGATCACCACTACGAATACTGAGTTTCGTCGAAATATAACAAAAATGTGGTCCGGAGTAAACCCCCCCCCCTCCTAATGATCCGATTTAGTTTATTTTTATAACACATTTTTACCTGTAGATTACCACTACGAATACCGAGTTTTGTCGAAATATAACAAAAATCACGGCTGGTAGTGGCGAATTGGTATTGTGGGTCCAAAGTAACCCCCCCCCCTCCTAATTTACCGATTTAGTTTATTTTTACATCTCACTTTTCTCTCTAGATTAACACTAAGAATGCCAAGTTTCGTTGAAATAAAACAAATATTACGGCTGGCATGGTGAAATTAGTGTTTTGGGTTCGGGGTAAACCCCTCCTTCTGGTGGACTGATTTTGGTGGTTAACTAACTCGTTTAATCGTTTGCTAATTGAATGCTATATACTAAGTTTCGTGACGAAAAAACAAAAACTGGCCGCTATCGTGTTAACACACACACACACCCATATATATATATATATATATATATATATATATATATATATATATATATATATATCAATTTTAAGGGGGGTCATTTTCGGTGTCTACTAGGTAGGATCGATAAAGATTTGAAGACATTTTTCAAAAATTCCGTCATGAGTGCAACCTCAATAGCTAATTTCTTTCGGAGAAAAGTGTTAAAAATAATAAATGACAATATCAAGAGCTAGAAATCTTAATGAATAAATAGCATGCAATACTTACTTCAATACAATGGTGAGTGCACTTATTAAATACTAGCTGAATACCCATGCTTCGTCACGGCAGATACTTAGTTATTTTATTGATTTAAATAACGTATCATCAAAATTAACGATACTGCATAATTTTGAGCAGTTTAATATAGATATAGCACGGTTCCCGTTATGCTATGATATTATAAGTAATCAAAGTATAATGTTTCTTATTCTTCTTGACACTGGGGCGCTCCGGACATGTTTCAAGAAACAGATAACCTTTAGATAACCCGTTATCTATAGGTTACCAGTAACAGGAGTTTAACCAGTACATGTTAAGATTCGTTGTCAATAATAAATGGACGTTAAAATTTAAAAATTTATGTTTCCAAGATGTCATTTGGAAACATCCATTATATTTGCAAGCATTACTAAGAAGTGTTCTGACTGGGGATGCTGATGGATGAGAAGGCTGTGCAAGGGTATGGGATATTATTATTCTTCCCTCATTTAATAATGTTGATTCTTCGGATCAAACAAATTATTTTTTATAAAATTATTTTAGCAAGACTATGAATAATTCCTAATGCTTCCGAGAATTACTTCTTCCCTCATTTAATAATGACGGCTGTTTGGATAAAATGTACTGCCCTGTGTAGTAACAAACTGAGAGAGAGAAGAGGAAACACTTCTAGAACCTCCCATTCTCTAGAACCTTCTCTAGACCCCCCTTCTCTTTCCTTCCTTCCTCCTATTTGCCAAGGAGACGATCCTTACAGGACTTCCGCTGTGACGATTCCTTGCCGTCATTATCCCGTGAGTCCCTCAGGGGAAATGACTAGGTCCTATTCAGCTTTCCGTCTCCTTCCTTCGCCGCAATACTCAAGAGAATTCAGCCCTTAAATCTAGTCCTCTCTCTAGTCGAGGCTGTTCATCTCTCTTCCAGTTCCACTAGTACAAGTACCCCGAGCTTTTCAAGTGCTTCTAGCAAATACGAAAATCCACTGGAATAACTCTCGCTGTCACATTTTTTTTTTTTTTTTTTTTTTTTTTTTTTTGCATTTCGATTCCCCAGGAGTTCCATTAGTCTACCAACCTAATTGGCCTTCCAGTTTACCCTAGTTATTATCATTAAAACTACTAATATCAGAATTTTAATTTACTCTTTAATAGAAGTTAAAATACATTATATGTGGAGCCTAGAAGCAGAGGGGAGTAAGTATGAAAAAACTAGTTTCTCTAAAGTTCGGATCAATTTGAAAATGCCACACATAACAAATCCAACTTTTGAAGAAAAGGTATAGTTGGGATTCGGCTAGGATAAAAACGTCAGACTTTCAGGAAGAGATCTGTATTTGGACGTTTCGGCTGCACATTGGCAGCCTTCTTCAGCTAAAAAATACAACTTATAAGTAGAAAAATAAATATACAACTTGTAAGTAAAAAACAGGCAGAAATGAGTGTAGTATATACATAAAGACAATAAATTTTAACCAATCTTATTTTTAAACAATGAAAATACGGTAGTTGGAAAGTAAACAGCATGTAGAAAGTAGTAAGTAAACAGTACAAAAAACTAATCAGTAGAAAAAAGGAACATTTTTCATATAGTGAGAAAAAACAATCTATTCTATAAGTGAATACAATTTATAGTAATTAATATATAGATACGTAGCACTAGAGAATGCCTAGGGGGGAGAGGGAGGAAGACCTCGAGAACAACTTAGGTAACCATGGTTGAATGTATGAGGGACAGCAACAACACAGGGGGTTTTATAGTTTTGACTGGGGGAGGGGGGAGGAAGCGGTATGTCGGTGAAGATGAAAGAAGTGCAATTGCTGGGTTGTAAAAGCGGGTTGTAAAGGTGTTAAGAGTTTTGGGACACACAAGTAGAAAAATTGTCTGGAGCCTGGGAAAGATAAAAAGGAGGTCAGGACAATTTATGGAAGACGGCGGAGTAAGCAGGGGAGATGTTTTGTTTGTCGGTTTTGTAATTAATGTTATTGGGGTTTAAGTTAATGTGGACGCATTCGGAAATCTGTCGTTTTTTGGTGTTTCGTTCTGTGGAAAGTATTTTAGTGTCGTCAAAGTTGAAAGTGTGTTTTTTTGTTATGGCGTGTTTTGCGAGGGCGGATTTGTGGATTTCTTTGTTTTTTATTGTCCGTCATGCCACCTCCCCACATACCTCTCTTGACTCCTCCCCCCAGATATTTCGTTCCCTGACATACACACCAGGACTGACTGAAAAACTCACAAAGACTTTAAAAAAAGCCATCCCGTCACTAAACTTTGGGTTAAAAACCACTAACAAACTTACTACATTGTACACCAAACTCAAAGATCCCATTCCCTATGACTGCACCACTCACTGCGTTTACCAAATACCCTGCCAAACCCCCTCCTGTAATGCAGTATACATAGGTGAAACCAAAAATTATATTCACTCCCGCATAACACAACACAAACGGACAATAAAAAACAAAGAAATCCACAAATCCGCCCTCGCAAAACACGCCATAACAAAAAAACACACTTTCAACTTTGACGACACTAAAATACTTTCCACAGAACGAAACACCAAAAAACGATAGATTTCCGAATGCGTCCACATTAACTTAAACCCCAATAACATTAATTACAAAACCGACAAACAAAACATCTCCCCTGCTTACTCCGCCGTCTTCCATAAATTGTCCTGACCTTCTTTTTATCTTTGTTCCCAGGCTCCAGACAATTTTTCTACTTGTGTGTCCCAAAACTCTTAACACCTTTACAACCCGCTTTTACAACCCAGCAATTGCACTTCTTTCATCTTCACCGACATACCGCTTCCTCCCCCCTCCCCCAGTCAAAACTATAAAACCCCCTGTGTTGTTGCTGTCCCTCATACATTCAACCATGGTTACCTAAGTTGTTCTCGAGGTCTTCCTCCCTCTCCCCCCTAGGCATTCTCTAGTGCTACGTATCTATATATTAATTACTATAAATTGTATTCACTTATAGAATAGATTGTTTTTTCTCACTATATGAAAAATGTTCCTTTTTTCTACTGATTAGTTTTTTGTACTGTTTACTTACTACTTTCTACATGCTGTTTACTTTCCAACTACCGTATTTTCATTGTTTAAAAATAAGATTGGTTAAAATTTATTGTCTTTATGTATATACTACACTCATTTCTGCCTGTTTTTTACTTACAAGTTGTATATTTATTTTTCTACTTATAAGTTGTATTTTTTAGCTGAAGAAGGCTGCCAATGTGCAGCCGAAACGTCCAAATACAGATCTCTTCCTGAAAGTCTGACGTTTTTCTCCTAGCCGAATCCCAACTATACCTTTTCTTCAAAAGTTGGATTTGTTATGTGTGGCATTTTCAAATTGATCCGAACTTTAGAGAAACTAGTTTTTTCATACTTACTCCCCTCTGCTTCTAGGCTCCACATATAATGTATTTTAACTTCTATTAAAGAGTAAATTAAAATTCTGATATTAGTAGTACAATAATAATAAATACAGATCTCTTCCTGAAAGTCTGACGTTTTTCTCCTAGCCGAATCCCAACTATACCTTGTCTTCGTATCTCTGCAACGGCTAACTATCTCCATCTTCACTAAATCCAACCTTTGTTGATAAAAACTTGTTTTACATAATAGCGTACTTTTTGGGAAAAGATCGTTCATCATAAACATTTTGTTAAATCATTGTAATGCTTTTTGCTATGCCATACATCTTAAACCTCTTTTCCTCCAACTTTGCTACTTACACCTCTTAGCTTTGTAGTGGTAACCATGGAAATAATAGGTATTATAGTCAATGAATGTATTGGAGTCTCTTTCCTACTAAATAGAGTGGTGTTTCATCCATGTTTTCCAGTCACTAACTCCATATTTTTAAATTTGGCACTTACAACCCTCTGTTTCTAAGCACATCATATATATTTTTTTTTTTATTTTTTTTTTCTTGAACTGAATAACCTGTATTTATTTACAGGTATATTACAATCTACATTTTACATTGTATTGTGTAATGTGATGACAGGATTAGCCAGGTCTCGGGTACAGCAGGTTGTCAGCCGAATACCTTAGGGTTTCATACTGATGACCTGATGTCTTCCTTTCACCATCGAACCATCCCTTGCGTCCAGCCGGGAGGGGAGGTGATGAGACGTAGGCAATGATATCTTGAGAGAAAATATCCATTGATATCACTCTCAAATATTATAATATACAATAAAATATCATATACTAATTTTGATCACTGGTATTATTTTTGTTGTGTGTGTATATATATATATATATACACACATCACATATACATTATTCATATACACGCACACACGTAAATCTACGTACACTCATACATACATATGTCCACTTATACACATAATTTACTGATTTTTTGTTCACTCCACTTCATAGCACTTCACTGGTTTAATAGATCTCGAGGCCACTTCCTATTAAGACGTCTTGGTGGAGAGGAAGGATGACTGGTGCTGGATAAGGATTGGGCTATAGGATTAGGATGAATGATTAATTTCTTATGGAAGGATGAGAAGCGAGTGGGGATTACATCTTGGACAAAAGGGATATTTAGGTCATTATGGAGAGTGCGATTAGAAACATAATAAGGAGCATTGAGTATGGTACGTAGGACATTAGATTGCAATGTTTGGATTCGGTGGATGTTGGAATGCTTGGCTGTCCCCCAGAGTTCTATTCCGTAAGTCCATATAGGTTTTATTAGTGAGTAGTAGACAGTTAGTTTGTTATGTATGGTTAATTGTGATGTTCTATTTAGTAGTCTGTAAAGTTGTCCGAATCGTCGATTGAGTTGTTGACGTTTTTGCTTAATGTGTGCGTTCCAAGTTAATCGATAGTCAAGGTAAAACCCAAGGACAAATTTAAGAATTTCCCGAGTATGGGATAGTGGGATGTTCGGAGGATGCAGTTGTATATGTAGGTGAGGAATACAATGGCCTTGGTTGGGAGCTGTTTAAGGATTCTGGAGGTGATGAGGTCGTAACCAGGGGATTTCCGGGAAGGTAATCGGGATATTAGAAATTTCACCTCTGATGGATTAACTGCCTTTGGTGGTAGGGAGAGAGGAAGCGGGGATTGTAGAAAATCATCTAATTCACGAGAGTGGGAATTATCTTGGTGAGGGGGATGAGGAGTAAATGTTCTTTTAAGGTGAATTCCAAACAGTGCGGATTTATCTTCGTCGGAGGAGGCCCATGAGCTGTCTTCTCGGCGAAGTGGAGGAGACACAGGATGGTATTTAAGGATTTTGCGGGTGGCGTTCCAAAGGGATTTGTCGGAGGTTGACAGAGATGAAAGTTAGGAATTAAGGGATTCGGAACGATGTGGGATTAATTTTCGCTTTACTAATCGGCACAACTGATTGTAAGAGCGACGATCGGAGGGATGGCGGTTTCCATGCCATAGGATTCTTGCTTGTCGTTTGGATATTATTAGGTCTCTAAGGGATTGGGGCAGAGGGCATTCATCTGGGAGTGGTTGGTAATGGCGTTTGGGAAGGGAGGATTTCCATGCACTTTGTTGTATGGCGGTTGTGAATTGTTGAACAGCTATGTCTAGGTCTTCGGGAGTTTTTAGGGAAATATTTAGGTTAATAGAGTCTTCAAGGAGGGATTGGAAGAGCTTCCAATCGATTGGTCCAGTGATTAGGGAAGGAGGTTGGGGCTTTGGGATAGGTTTTAGGGAAAGAGTAAGGATTAAAGGACTGTGGTCTGAGGATAATTCATCTAGGGAATCTTTTGAGGTGAAGACGGATGTGAGGCCATGGGATATGAAGAAGTCTATTATATCTGGTATACGGTTTGGATCGGTAGGCTAGTATGTTGGGGAATTCGGGGAAATGGTTAAGAAGTGCTTTGAGGAGAGTGCAGAGAGTAGGGTACGACCACGGGAGTTGGTTACCCTCGACCCCCACTGTAGATGCTTGGCGTTGAAATCACCTCCTAGAAGGAATTTGGTACCAAGGGATTCTAGAAGATCTAGGATTTCTGATTCTATTAAAGGTTTATTAGGAGGACAGTAAACAGCTGACAGGGAAATTGGAAAGGAAAATGTAGAGATAGTGATTGTAGTGGCTTGGAGTGAATCTGTGGGATTGGCGGGAAGTGGGTGATGGGATAAGGTTCTCCATATGAGGGTGGCAGATCCTCCATGGGCTTTGCCGTCTGGGTGGTCAGTGTGGTAAGTTTTGAAGTCCTGAATTCGTAGATGTTTATTCTTAGTAAGTCGTGTTTCTGAGATGAGTGCTACATCGATTCGTTTGTCTTGTAGCAATGTTGTCAGTTCGTTTGTGTGATTTGTTATTCCATTAGCATTCCATAGTAGGATGGACAAGGATTTGTGTGCAGGAGAGGGAGTCATTTTGGAAGGGTTGGGAGCAGGTGAGTGACAATAGTGTATTAAGATTGTGATAAGAAGGTATTAAGGAGGGAATTGATGTCGTTAGAAGTGGTTGGTGGTGGAATGATTGGAGTGGCCCGCCTTGGAGTAGGCGTTGGTGCGTTACCTGGCACTTGGTCGGCTTGAGCGGTCTCATTATTGGTCGGTTGATGGCTTGATCCGGCAGCGACTTGTGCGAAGAAGACTCCAGTTTCGACTTGTCTTGAAGGTTGACGAACATCATCTCGAGGGGGTTCTCAATTGTTGCGCTGACGGGTGGTCCTAATTCTTTTTAAGTTCTGGAAAGTTTGGCATCCTTTGTAGTTTGCCGGATGATTTAATGAGCATAGTGCACATACCTCTGGACTTTCTTTCGGCTTGTTGCACTCTTGGCTCCGGTGGTTTTCTCTACACCTGACACACCTTGGTACATAATTACAGTACGACTTGGTGTGGTTATACGCTTGACAGTTGGTGCACTGTACCGGTTCTCGTTTCCGGTATGGCTTTTCAACTTGTATTCTCGTGTTTTATAGACGTTTGAGCGTGTAAATTTGATCAATATTTGGTTGCTGTTCAAGATCTACGCAGAATAGTGGAAGGACAACCTTCCTCATTCCTTGTTCAGTGTATCTTTTTGCAATGACATTAGTTGTCTCGCTTTGCCTTAAAGCCAAGTGTGCTTAATTCATCTATAAGCTCGTCTGTGGGGGTAGAGGGGTGGAGGTTTCGGATTACTACTCGCAAGGCGCGTTCATCTTTCGGCTGGTATGTATGATACTGTGCCTTGGAGTCTTTGAGATATTTTATTACTTCTCTGTATGTTTCTGGAGTGGTACATAATATTTTTGTTGTGTCAGGTCGATTAATGCAGTGTATGTCCTTGGATCCACTATTTGTTTGAGGAATGTGCAGAATATTTTGATATTTTTGAGGTTATTTACATATATTGGGGTTGGTCTTGTGAATTTTGGTTCAGATCTTTCTGTTTCCAATTCTTCTTGATCTATCAGTAGCAACTGGAACGGATTAGGTGTGAAAAAAGCAGATTCTTCCTTTGTATGTTTAGCTGTTCTAGTAGTACCGGGAGATGCATCCGTGGGTAAAGACGAATTGTTTGAGGCATTACTTTGGGACTTCTGTTTTGTGTTCCTCGTTCTGGATCGAGTGTTCTTGGAAGGTGTCATTGGTAGTGTGTTGCCAGCTGATCTGGATCCTGTGTTGTTACCCTCCATTATCATCTGGTGAAATAGAGGTTATTGACTAGGCAAGGTCCCTGTAGACGAGGGCTAGAGGCCGGCAACTTGTCATTCCAGGTATAACCCCCCACCACTCGAGTAGGGTTTGAGGTTCCAGCTAGCAAACAAAGAAATGGTTTTAAAAACAAAGAAATGGTTCGATATATTTTATTATTATATTATAACTAAGCACGTTTGTGTGCAAGGTTATTAGTTTCCGCCGCGTTTCTAAAGAATGCCCTTAAAATAACTTATTTTAATACGAAGTATACATAAAAAGTGTACTCTTCTCTTTTGTACACTTAATGAAAACTTGACTCAAATAATAAATGTTTTTTTTTTTATTTCAATATTAACGTCCATTATTATTAACTCCGAATTTTGGGACGGGTTATCTATAGGTTACCACCCTTTTCTAGCTAGGATAGGGCTGATACCTTTTCTTTTTTCGAAATAAAAGCTACCACCCCTAGTAGGAATCGAACCCACGATCTTTGGCACGGAGTGATAAGTGCTCACGCCTTAACGCTCACGGCTACCGGGCCTCCAATTAATACATGTCTATTTAATTTTGTTCTAGACTAAATCTAAACTTCAAAAGGACCAATTTTGCTTTTACTTAAGGCGGCCATACACGATGAGAAATATCTCAATATTTGGAATGCGCTGTCTAAATCTTAAGATATTCCTCACCGTGTATGAGACAGCCTTGAGGCCATAGTTGACCTGTACAGTCCATCGAAGTAGAATGAAAAAACAAAACCCACTATATTAACTGTACAGTCCAATGAGGCCGGGCCTGACGTGTGTAGACAAAAAGATACTTTCTTCATAACTCGTATAAATAGACTCCACAGCCCTTGAGGCCAAACTGTGTAGTTATATTCGTCATTAGTTGGACTTGATATATGCGGAGGTTTGGCGCGAATAATTAAATCTTGCTTTTCTAGGAGGTGTTATTAGAGAAAGAGTTTCAATTTTTCACGATATATCAAAACATAATATCAACTGTTATTATTCGAAGCTTCCCAAATGACTATAAAGACACAATTCAGAGTTGAGAATAAATAACATAAAAACTCTGTTTATATGGATTCCTGGGCATTGTGGAATAATTGAAAACTTAAAAGTTGACAAAGCAGCAAAAGAAGCAACAAAAGAAGGACAATTTTGCTCTCAAGTTCCTGTTACCGATGTATTAGCAGCCGTGAAACTACCAATAAAAGATAAAAGGTTCCAAGAATGGAATAGTATGGAGTTAGGGGAAAAGCTCCGTGAAATAAAAGAAGATATAGTTGCATGGAGTAGCAGCATACGTGAGAGAAGACGAGAGGAAGTGATATTGTCCAGGCTACGAATAGGACACTCAAGACTGACGCATGGCTATCTTATGGCAAAGGAACCACCAACGATATGTCAGTACTGCGGCGTACGTCTAACCGTAAAACATATCCTCACCGAATGCAGGGGCTACATAAAAGAAAGAGAACAATTGGATTTGCCCACTGACCTGAGGGAACTTCTGGGAAATAACTCAAATCACTTAACAAAATTATTTGCTATCCTAGAAAGAACTGTGTTAATCGTACAAATTTAATTTATAAATATTTGTGTGTATGAATGTGTATGTATATATGTATGCATGTATATATATATATATATATATATATATATATATATATATATATATATGTGTGTGTGTGTGTGTTTTTGTGTAAATGTATATATATATATATATATATATATATATATATATATATATATATCCCCTCCTATCTATCTTCAATCTATATCGATCTTCTCAATCTATCTTCAAGTAGCACTTCTGGTCAATATCACTTTTTTCCTGAATAGTCATATCATACCAATATATATAAATGTCATATCAATATTGAAGTAATATGCCAATTGAAATATATAAGATCAAATGAGTCTTCTAAATGAGACATCCATGACCCATGTGGTTGACATATGTCTAAAAACACAAGCCCCAAAAAAAAAAGAAAAAACCACACTTCCTGTGACTCGCACTTATTATTATACCTATATTAAATAATAATTAGTTTTATTAAATATTTGGACGGGGCCCCGAGTATTTCCTCTTATTATTATTTTGTCATAGGTGTAAGAATAAGGGTATAGTTTAATAAATATTATATTAATATTCGTGGTACCTTCCTAAAACTATGCTGGAACTTATTGCAGTACATTGGCTAGGAGCTAGCGAGAAACAAGGACCAACATCTGGTAGTAATAGGAGTTTGATGCAGTCCTCCAGACCGGCCAACTTTCCTGCTCTATATATTTTTCGGTGCCTCTCCCCTCCTTCACAATATTGACCTAACTTATATTTTACAAGCATCATGGTGTCAGCTGGGATCCATACTGTTTGGTGTCTTGGAATTCGCACGAACTGCCTGTCCCTAGCATGTATCCATATAAATCTGAAATTCCTAAAATTTGACATTGGTATCATCCATAAGACAATCAGAAAGGGAGAAGTCGTTATTGCTCGTCTTTGAATTGGACAGTCAAGGCTACCTCACATATATTTCTTGTCTAAAGAAGAACCTCTATTGTGATCTAAATGTTATAGTTTTATAAGTATTTAACATATTTTAAAGGAATCTCGTGTATACAAAATTTTTTTCCATAAGTATCATATAGCACCTGATTGGGTCCTTGACTACGATTCGTCGAAGATAGGTAAAATCTTACTCTCCCTTAAAGAGGCTAAAATATTAGAAATAATAAAAGTTTTAGTAGTAGTAGTGAAGAAATTACATGTCACGCCCCTAAGTAATATTTTACCAACTTTTTTTTAAACTTTGTATCCGCAGCTGAGGCAATTCACTCGAAACAATTATTACATATTTAAAAAGGTTGGTATCTTGCTGGAAATGGCTTTATTGTCGGTTTTCTTCAGAGATATATATTGTTGTGCATTATGTACGTTTATTCAAAAGTTCACTTTTGCCGAGGTTTCTGATTTGTTGTATTACATTTTGCTCCGCAGATGTTCTAACATCTTGCATATATTTAGGCTATCTTCAGTTGAAGTATTATGGAATCTGATGGATCCAACAGCATAATAACATGGCTTTGTCTTACACGCAAAATATTATGCTATGGCGACTAGATAAAAATGTTTACATCTAGAATTGAACTCGACAAAATAAGCTTCTGAAGAATTTAGTACAAAAGGAGTGTGATAAATGTGATCAGATAGTTGCCAACATTTATTAGCATATTATAAGTACAGATATAAGGGCGATAGTTATTTTCATGACCTACGAGTTCCGAAACGTGTACAAATTAACCGTACACACTGGCTTCCATTATCAGTTTGATATTATATGTGAGTTTCCTCCCTACTAAAAACAGACTACGCAGACTTTGAGAAAATCTTCACCGATGGCAGGAAGAGAGAAGGTGAAGTAGGTTTTGCAGTAATCCAAAATGAATCGTGTAAACAGTATAAACTACCTCCCTTCTCCTCAATCTATACTGCGGAACTCCAAGCCATTGCTGCAGCGTAATTGATGGCAATCCAAACGACAAACCAAAAAATATTGATCTGTTCTGACTCGCTGTCAGCTCTACACAGTGTTAACAGAGTTATAACCTCGAGCCAGTCATTGAATAAAATCCAACATTGTTTAAACATATTGCACAGCATGCACAAAACAACGGCTTTTCTCTGGACACCAGCACATTCAGGAATAGCGGGAAACGAAGCAGCCGATAAAGCAACCAAAGAAGCAATAGAAACCTCGACCACTCCTGTGTTGCACGTCTACAAAGAAATTGACTTGAAGGCATGGTTGAATCGTAGAGTGAGAAGCGACTGGGAGAGAATGTGGAATGAGCACCCTCAGACAAGCAAGCTTAAGAGAGTCAAATCCACAACTAACCTATGGAGGAGTGCAGAATGAGGAAATCGAAGGGTATCTCATTAAAAGAGAACCCTCATAAATAAATAATATTTGTCGACAAATGTAAAACATACGTAAATAAATTCTAGGGAGTAAAAACCTTGCAGTTACTCGCCCAAATAAATTTGCATCCTACATCCGATACTGAGTTTCGTCGAAATATAACATAAATTACGGCTGTAACCCCCCCTCCTAATGAACCAATTTAGTTTATTTTTATAACACGTTTTTACCTGTAGATTACCACTACGAATACCGAGTTTCGTCGAAATATAACAAAAATCACGGCTGGTAGTGGCGAATTGGTATTGTGGGTCCAAAGTAACCCCCCCCCCCTCCTAATTTACCGATTTAGTTTATTTTTACATCTCACTTTTCTCTCTAGATTAACACTAAGAATGCCAAGTTTCGTTGAAATAAAACAAATATTACGGCTGGCATGGTCAAATTAGTGTTTTGGGTTCGGGGTAAACCCCCCCCCCCTTCCGGTGGACCGATTTTGGTGGTTAACTAACTCGTTCAATCGTTTGCCAATTGAATGCTATATACCAAGTTTCATGAAGAAAAAACAAAAACTCTGGCTGCTATCGTGTTAACACACACACATATATATATATATATATATATATATATATATATATATATATATATATATATATATAAATTTTAAGGGGGGTCATTTTCGGTGACTATTAGGTAGGATCGATAAAGATTTAAAGAAATTTTTCAAAAATTCCGTCATGAGTGCAACCTCAATAGCTAATTTCCTTCGGAGGAAAGTGCTAAAAATAATAAATGATAATATAAGAGTAAAAAATCTCCATGCTTCGTCACGACAGATACTTAGTTATTTCATAATATAATAATATAGTAAGTTTCCTCCCTACTGAGTAGAGAAAACGCGCTAAAAGGTAGAGGATAATAATTATACTCATTTAAATACATCAACATATTTAATTTAACTGAAATTAGTTAGTCAAATTTCCTACTTAACTCAAATTATTCAATTAAATTACCATTAATAATAAATTTAAATCAGCTAAGTTCAAATGACATTCGTCACCCGTTCAATGATCCATGTTTTCTTATGGACCTTGTTTGAGTAAATGGGAATCTCCTACATTATTTTTTAATTTTCTGATATTGAGTGAGTTGAAAGTTGATTAGAGCGCAAGAATCGGCGTCCAATGTAATAACTTAGAAAACTATGAGCGTCTCATTGCCGCAAGTTGACATAATAGGAAATACCGTTTTTGGCAGGATAAAAAGTTAAAAGATTGGCTTATTCAATTTTCATCAAGTCTTATGAAGTTTGTACATAAGGTTGACTCCTGTGCAGTTATTTTATCCTTTGTCGGCGTTCGTATGCTGAGTTTTGCAATCCCTCATGATCAAAATATCTTCAAGCTGATATCAGCTCTTTAGTTATTAAATACATATCTTCCCTACCTTGTCAAACTATCGAATATGCAAATCGGAGCAAACTAGAGAACGAACATATTTTATCCATTGGCGAAGTAATATATTGAAAATGGTCTTATTCGATACTTTAAAGGTTAAATCTAAGAGCAAAGTCTCCAATCTAAAAAACGAGTTTTTGCATATATTGATATGTAGTCCAACTCTTAATTTTAGTTTCTCTATTAAAAGAAGAAATAAAAGTCCGTCGCCCAGGAGCTGCTTACAACCCTCTGTTTCTAAGCACATCATATATATTTTTTTTTTATTTTTTTTTTCTTGAACTGAATAACCTGTATTTATTTACAGGTATATTACAATCTACATTTTACATTGTATTGTGTAATGTGATGACAGGATTAGCCAGGTCTCGGGTACAGCAGGTTGTCAGCCGAATACCTTAGGGTTTCATACTGATGACCTGATGTCTTCCTTTCACCATCGAACCATCCCTTGCGTCCAGCCGGGAGGGGAGGTGATGAGACGTAGGCAATGATATCTTGAGAGAAAATATCCATTGATATCACTCTCAAATATTATAATATACAATAAAATATCATATACTAATTTTGATCACTGGTATTATTTTTGTTGTGTGTGTATATATATATATATACACACATCACATATACATTATTCATATACACGCACACACGTAAATCTACGTACACTCATACATACATATGTCCACTTATACACATAATTTACTGATTTTTTGTTCACTCCACTTCATAGCACTTCACTGGTTTAATAGATCTCGAGGCCACTTCCTATTAAGACGTCTTGGTGGAGAGGAAGGATAACTGGTGCTGGATAAGGATTGGGCTATAGGATTAGGATGAATGATTAATTTCTTATGGAAGGATGAGAAGCGAGTGGGGATTACATCTTGGACAAAAGGGATATTTAGGTCATTATGGAGAGTGCGATTAGAAACATAATAAGGAGCATTGAGTATGGTACGTAGGACATTAGATTGCAATGTTTGGATTCGGTGGATGTTGGAATGCTTGGCTGTCCCCCAGAGTTCTATTCCGTAAGTCCATATAGGTTTTATTAGTGAGTAGTAGACAGTTAGTTTGTTATGTATGGTTAATTGTGATGTTCTATTTAGTAGTCTGTAAAGTTGTCCGAATCGTCGATTGAGTTGTTGACGTTTTTGCTTAATGTGTGCGTTCCAAGTTAATCGATAGTCAAGGTAAAACCCAAGGACAAATTTAAGAATTTCCAGAGTATGGGATAGTGGGATGTTCGGAGGATGCAGTTGTATATGTAGGTGAGGAATACAATGGCCTTGGTTGGGAGCTGTTTAAGGATTCTGGAGGTGATGAGGTCGTAACCAGGGGATTTCCGGGAAGGTAATCGGGATATTAGAAATTTCACCTCTGATGGATTAACTGCCTTTGGTGGTAGGGAGAGAGGAAGCGGGGATTGTAGAAAATCATCTAATTCACGAGAGTGGGAATTATCTTGGTGAGGGGGATGAGGAGTAAATGTTCTTTTAAGGTGAATTCCAAACAGTGCGGATTTATCTTCGTCGGAGGAGGCCCATGAGCTGTCTTCTCGGCGAAGTGGAGGAGACACAGGATGGTATTTAAGGATTTTGCGGGTGGCGTTCCAAAGGGATTTGTCGGAGGTTGACAGAGATGAAAGTTAGGAATTAAGGGATTCGGAACGATGTGGGATTAATTTTCGCTTTACTAATCGGCACAACTGATTGTAAGAGCGACGATCGGAGGGATGGCGGTTTCCATGCCATAGGATTCTTGCTTGTCGTTTGGATATTATTAGGTCTCTAAGGGATTGGGGCAGAGGGCATTCATCTGGGAGTGGTTGGTAATGGCGTTTGGGAAGGGAGGATTTCCATGCACTTTGTTGTATGGCGGTTGTGAATTGTTGAACAGCTATGTCTAGGTCTTCGGGAGTTTTTAGGGAAATATTTAGGTTAATAGAGTCTTCAAGGAGGGATTGGAAGAGCTTCCAATCGATTGGTCCAGTGATTAGGGAAGGAGGTTGGGGCTTTGGGATAGGTTTTAGGGAAAGAGTAAGGATTAAAGGACTGTGGTCTGAGGATAATTCATCTAGGGAATCTTTTGAGGTGAAGACGGATGTGAGGCCATGGGATATGAAGAAGTCTATTATATCTGGTATACGGTTTGGATCGGTAGGCTAGTATGTTGGGGAATTCGGGGAAATGGTTAAGAAGTGCTTTGAGGAGAGTGCAGAGAGTAGGGTACGACCACGGGAGTTGGTTACCCTCGACCCCCACTGTAGATGCTTGGCGTTGAAATCACCTCCTAGAAGGAATTTGGTACCAAGGGATTCTAGAAGATCTAGGATTTCTGATTCTATTAAAGGTTTATTAGGAGGACAGTAAACAGCTGACAGGGAAATTGGAAAGGAAAATGTAGAGATAGTGATTGTAGTGGCTTGGAGTGAATCTGTGGGATTGGCGGGAAGTGGGTGATGGGATAAGGTTCTCCATATGAGGGTGGCAGATCCTCCATGGGCTTTGCCGTCTGGGTGGTCAGTGTGGTAAGTTTTCAAGTCCTGAATTCGTAGATGTTTATTCTTAGTAAGTCGTGTTTCTGAGATGAGTGCTACATCGATTCGTTTGTCTTGTAGCAATGTTGTCAGTTCGTTTGTGTGATTTGTTATTCCATTAGCATTCCATAGTAGGATGGACAAGGATTTGTGTGCAGGAGAGGGAGTCATTTTGGAAGGGTTGGGAGCAGGTGAGTGACAATAGTGTTAAGGAGGGTAATGAGAGGGCTTATTAGGGATCTGAAGTCTGATAAGAAGGTATTAAGGAGGGAATTGATGTCGTTAGAAGTGGTTGGTGGTGGAATGATTGGAGTGGCCCGCCTTGGAGTAGGCGTTGGTGCGTTACCTGGCACTTGGTCGGCTTGAGCGGTCTCATTGTTGGTCGGTTGATGGCTTGATCCGGCAGCGACTTGTGCGAAGAAGACTCCAGTTTCGACTTGTCTTGAAGGTTGACGAACATCATCTCGAGGGGGTTCTCAATTGTTGCGCTGACGGGTGTTCCTAATTCTTTTTAAGTTCTGGAAAGTTTGGCATCCTTTGTAGTTTGCCGGATGATTTAATGAGCATAGTGCACATACCTCTGGACTTTCTTTCGGCTTGTTGCACTCTTGGCTCCGGTGGTTTTCTCTACACCTGACACACCTTGGTACATAATTACAGTACGACTTGGTGTGGTTATACGCTTGACAGTTGGTGCACTGTACCGGTTCTCGTTTCCGGTATGGCTTTTCAACTTGTATTCTCGTGTTTTATAGACGTTTGAGCGTGTAAATTTGATCAATATTTGGTTGCTGTTCAAGATCTACGCAGAATAGTGGAAGGACAACCTTCCTCATTCCTTGTTCAGTGTATCTTTTTGCAATGACATTAGTTGTCTCGCTTTGCCTTAAAGCCAAGTGTGCTTAATTCATCTATAAGCTCGTCTGTGGGGGTAGAGGGGTGGAGGTTTCGGATTACTACTCGCAAGGCGCGTTCATCTTTCGGCTGGTATGTATGATACTGTGCCTTGGAGTCTTTGAGATATTTTATTACTTCTCTGTATGTTTCTGGAGTGGTACATAATATTTTTGTTGTGTCAGGTCGATTAATGCAGTGTATGTCCTTGGATCCACTATTTGTTTGAGGAATGTGCAGAATATTTTGATATTTTTGAGGTTATTTACATATATTGGGGTTGGTCTTGTGAATTTTGGTTCAGATCTTTCTGTTTCCAATTCTTCTTGATCTATCAGTAGCAACTGGAACGGATTAGGTGTGAAAAAAGCAGATTCTTCCTTTGTATGTTTAGCTGTTCTAGTAGTACCGGGAGATGCATCCGTGGGTAAAGACGAATTGTTTGAGGCATTACTTTGGGACTTCTGTTTTGTGTTCCTCGTTCTGGATCGAGTGTTCTTGGAAGGTGTCATTGGTAGTGTGTTGCCAGCTGATCTGGATCCTGTGTTGTTACCCTCCATTATCATCTGGTGAAATAGAGGTTATTGACTAGGCAAGGTCCCTGTAGACGAGGGCTAGAGGCCGGCAACTTGTCATTCCAGGTATAACCCCCCACCACTCGAGTAGGGTTTGAGGTTCCAGCTAGCAAACAAAGAAATGGTTTTAAAAACAAAGAAATGGTTCGATATATTTTATTATTATATTATAACTAAGCACGTTTGTGTGCAAGGTTATTAGTTTCCGCCGCGTTTCTAAAGAATGCCCTTAAAATAACTTATTTTAATACGAAGTATACATAAAAAGTGTACTCTTCTCTTTTGTACACTTAATGAAAACTTGACTCAAATAATAAATGTTTTTTTTTTATTTCAATATTAACGTCCATTATTATTAACTCCGAATTTTGGGACGGGTTATCTATAGGTTACCACCCTTTTCTAGCTAGGATAGGGCTGATACCTTTTCTTTTTTCGAAATAAAAGCTACCACCCCTAGTAGGAATCGAACCCACGATCTTTGGCACGGAGTGATAAGTGCTCACGCCTTAACGCTCACGGCTACCGGGCCTCCAATTAATACATGTCTATTTAATTTTGTTCTAGACTAAATCTAAACTTCAAAAGGACCAATTTTGCTTTTACTTAAGGCGGCCATACACGATGAGAAATATCTCAATATTTGGAATGCGCTGTCTAAATCTTAAGATATTCCTCACCGTGTATGAGACAGCCTTGAGGCCATAGTTGACCTGTACAGTCCATCGAAGTAGAATGAAAAAACAAAACCCACTATATTAACTGTACAGTCCAATGAGGCCGGGCCTGACGTGTGTAGACAAAAAGATACTTTCTTCATAACTCGTATAAATAGACTCCACAGCCCTTGAGGCCAAACTGTGTAGTTATATTCGTCATTAGTTGGACTTGATATATGCGGAGGTTTGGCGCGAATAATTAAATCTTGCTTTTCTAGGAGGTGTTATTAGAGAAAGAGTTTCAATTTTTCACGATATATCAAAACATAATATCAACTGTTATTATTCGAAGCTTCCCAAATGACTATAAAGACACAATTCAGAGTTGAGAATAAATAACATAAAAACTCTGTTTATATGGATTCCTGGGCATTGTGGAATAATTGAAAACTTAAAAGTTGACAAAGCAGCAAAAGAAGCAACAAAAGAAGGACAATTTTGCTCTCAAGTTCCTGTTACCGATTTATTAGCAGCCGTGAAACTACCAATAAAAGATAAAAGGTTCCAAGAATGGAATAGTATGGAGTTAGGGGAAAAGCTCCGTGAAATAAAAGAAGATATAGTTGCATGGAGTAGCAGCATACGTGAGAGAAGACGAGAGGAAGTGATATTGTCCAGGCTACGAATAGGACACTCAAGACTGACGCATGGCTATCTTATGGCAAAGGAACCACCAACGATATGTCAGTACTGCGGCGTACGTCTAACCGTAAAACATATCCTCACCGAATGCAGGGGCTACATAAAAGAAAGAGAACAATTGGATTTGCCCACTGACCTAAGGGAACTTCTGGGAAATAACTCAAATCACTTAACAAAATTATTTGCTTTCCTAGAAAGAACTGTGTTAATCGTACAAATTTAATTTATAAATATTTGTGTGTATGAATGTGTATGTATATATGTATGCATGTATATATATATATATATATATATATATATATATATATATATATATGTGTGTGTGTGTGTGTTTTTGTGTAAATGTATATATATATATATATATATATATATATATATATATATATATATATATATATATATATCCCCTCCTATCTATCTTCAATCTATATCGATCTTCTCAATCTATCTTCAAGTAGCACTTCTGGTCAATATCACTTTTTTCCTGAATAGTCATATCATACCAATATATATAAATGTCATATCAATATTGAAGTAATATGCCAATTGAAATATATAAGATCAAATGAGTCTTCTAAATGAGACATCCATGACCCATGTGGTTGACATATGTCTAAAAACACAAGCCCCAAAAAAAAAAGAAAAAACCACACTTCCTGTGACTCGCACTTATTATTATACCTATATTAAATAATAATTAGTTTTATTAAATATTTGGACGGGGCCCCGAGTATTTCCTCTTATTATTATTTTGTCATAGGTGTAAGAATAAGGGTATAGTTTAATAAATATTATATTAATATTCGTGGTACCTTCCTAAAACTATGCTGGAACTTATTGCAGTACATTGGCTAGGAGCTAGCGAGAAACAAGGACCAACATCTGGTAGTAATAGGAGTTTGATGCAGTCCTCCAGACCGGCCAACTTTCCTGCTCTATATATTTTTCGGTGCCTCTCCCCTCCTTCACAATATTGACCTAACTTATATTTTACAAGCATCATGGTGTCAGCTGGGATCCATACTGTTTGGTGTCTTGGAATTCGCACGAACTGCCTGTCCCTAGCATGTATCCATATAAATCTGAAATTCCTAAAATTTGACATTGGTATCATCCATAAGACAATCAGAAAGGGAGAAGTCGTTATTGCTCGTCTTTGAATTGGACAGTCAAGGCTACCTCACATATATTTCTTGTCTAAAGAAGAACCTCTATTGTGATCTAAATGTTATAGTTTTATAAGTATTTAACATATTTTAAAGGAATCTCGTGTATACAAAATTTTGTTCCATAAGTATCATATAGCACCTGATTGGGTCCTTGACTACGATTCGTCGAAGATAGGTAAAATCTTACTCTCCCTTAAAGAGGCTAAAATATTAGAAATAATAAAAGTTTTAGTAGTAGTAGTGAAGAAATTACATGTCACGCCCCTAAGTAATATTTTACCAATTTTTTTTTAAACTTTGTATCAGCAGCTGAGGCAATTCACTCGAAACAATTATTACATATTTAAAAAGGTTGGTATCTTGCTGGAAATGGCTTTATTGTCGGTTTTCTTCAGAGATATATATTGTTGTGCATTATGTACGTTTATTCAAAAGTTCACTTTTGCCGAGGTTTCTGATTTGTTGTATTACATTTTGCTGCGCAGATGTTCTAACATCTTGCATATATTTAGGCTATCTTCAGTTGAAGTATTATGGAATCTGATGGATCCAACAGCATAATAACATGGCTTTGTCTTACACGCAAAATATTATGCTATGGCGACTAGATAAAAATGTTTACATCTAGAATTGAACTCGACAAAATAAGCTTCTGAAGAATTTAGTACAAAAGATGTGTGATAAATGTGATCAGATAGTTGCCAACATTTATTAGCATATTATAAGTACAGATATAAGGGCGATAGTTATTTTCATGACCTACGAGTTCCGAAACGTGTACAAATTAACCGTACACACTGGCTTCCATTATCAGTTTGATATTATATGTGAGTTTCCTCCCTACTAAAAACAGACTACGCAGACTTTGAGAAAATCTTCACCGATGGCAGGAAGAGAGAAGGTGAAGTAGGTTTTGCAGTAATCCAAAATGAATCGTGTAAACAGTATAAACTACCTCCTTTCTCCTCAATCTATACTGCGGAACTCCAAGCCATTGCTGCAGCGTAATTGATGGCAATCCAAACGACAAACCAAAAAATATTGATCTGTTCTGACTCGCTGTCAGCTCTACACAGTGTTAACAGAGTTAAAACCTCGAGCCAGTCATTGAATAAAATCCAACATTGTTTAAACATATTGCACAGCATGCACAAAACAACGGCTTTTCTCTGGACACCAGCCCATTCAGGAATAGCGGGAAACGAAGCAGCCGATAAAGCAGTCAAAGAAGCAATAGAAACCTCGACCACTCCTGTGTTGCACGTCTACGAAGAAATTGACTTGAAGGCATGGTTGAATCGTAGAGTGAGAAGCGACTGGGAGAGAATGTGGAATGAGCACCCTCAGACAAGCAAGCTTAAAAGAGTCAAACCCACAACAAAGCTATGGAGGAGTGCAGAAAGTGGAAATCGAAGGGTATCTCATTAAAAGAGAACCCTCATAAATAAATAATATTTGTCGACAAATGTAAAACATACGTAAATAAATTCTAGGGAGTAAAAACCTTGCAGTTACTCGCCCAAATAAATTTGCATCCTACATCCGATACTGAGTTTCGTCGAAATACGTATAACATAAATTACGGCTGTAACCCCCCCTCCTAATGAACCAATTTAGTTTATTTTTATAACACGTTTTTACCTGTAGATTACCACTACGAATACCGAGTTTCGTCGAAATAAAACAAAAATCACGGCTGGTAGTGGCGAATTGGTATTGTGGGTCCAAAGTAACCCCCCCCCCTCCTAATTTACTGATTTAGTTTATTTTTACATCTCACTTTTCTCTCTAGATTAACACTAAGAATGCCAAGTTTCGTTGAAATAAAACAAATATTACGGCTGGCATGGTCAAATTAGTGTTTTGGGTTCGGGGTAAACCCCCCCCCCTTCCGGTGGACCGATTTTGGTGGTTAACTAACTCGTTCAATCGTTTGCTAATTGAATGCTATATACCAAGTTTCATGAAGAAAAAACAAAAACTCTGGCTGCTATCGTGTTAACACACACACACACACACACACACACACACACACACACACATATATATATATATATATATATATATATATATATATATATATATATATAAATTTTAAGGGGGGTCATTTTCGGTGACTATTAGGTAGGATCGATAAAGATTTGAAGAAATTTTTCAAAAATTCCGTCATGAGTGCAACCTCAATTGCTAATTTCCTTCGGAGGAAAGTGCTAAAAATAATAAATGATAATATAAGAGTAAAAAATCTCCATGCTTCGTCACGACAGATACTTAGTTATTTCAT
This sequence comes from Gonocerus acuteangulatus, assembly GCA_946811695.1. Classification (NCBI taxonomy): domain Eukaryota; kingdom Metazoa; phylum Arthropoda; class Insecta; order Hemiptera; family Coreidae; genus Gonocerus; species Gonocerus acuteangulatus. The sequence goes on from OX328128.1 coordinate 61,774,799, forward strand.
AATATGATAATATAGTAAGTTTCCTCCCTACTGAGTAGAGAAAACGCGCTAAAAGGTAGAGGATAATAATTATACTCATTTAAATATATCAACATATTTAATTTAACTGAAATTAGTTAGTCAAATTTCCTACTTAACTCAAATTATTCAATTAAATTACCATTAATAATAAATTTAAATCAGCTAAGTTCAAATGACATTCGTCACCCGTTCAATGCTCCATGTTTTCTTATGGACCTTGTTTGAGTAAATGGGAATCTCCTACATTATTTTATAATTTTCTGATATTGAGTGAGTTGAAAGTTGATTAGAGCGCAAGAATCGGCGTCCAATGTAATAACTTAGAAAACTATGAGCGTCTCATTGCCGCAAGTTGACATAATAGGAAATACCGTTTTTGGCAGGATAAAAAGTTAAAAGATTGGCTTATTCAATTTTCATCAAGTCTTATGAAGTTTGTACATAAGGTTGACTCCTGTGCAGTTATTTTATCCTTTGTCGGCGTTCGTATGCTGAGTTTTGCAATCCCTCATGATCAAAATATCTTCAAGCTGAAATCAGGTCTTTAGTTATTAAATACATATCTTCCCTACCTTGTCAAACTATCGAATATGCAAATCGGAGCAAACTAGAGAACGAACATATTTTATCCATTGGCGAAGTAATATATTGAAAATGGTCTTATTCGATACTTTAAAGGTTAAATGGGTTAGAGTTGTTACAATTTACGACTAGCCGTATCGTCCACAATCTAAGAGCAAAGTCTCGAATCTAAAAAACGAGTTTTTGCATATATTGATATGTAGTCCAACTCTTAATTTTAGTTTCTCTATTATAAGAAGAAATAAAAGTCCGTCGCCCAGGAGCTGCATAACTAAGCACTTTCCTCAGGATTTGGGTAGTATAGATTACATTACTAGATACTATGCTTTAAATAACCTACATAACTACAAAGAAAAACATGAATAGTTCTTCTCGTTAGTAATAAGCAACCAGCCTCCTGAGTTATGTTTATGCATTGTTCTCCACTACTTAATAAATACCAAAAACTTCATATTTTTGTCTTTTGATCTGACGCAGGAAGAAGATACAGTCCCCCTACTGGCATCTTTGCCAACCTTCGTCTGGCGGGCTAATTCTATTGAAACATAGTACTACGTTTTGTAAAAATGAACTAAATCGGTCTATCAAAAGGGGGGTTTACTTTGTACTTAGAAAAATAGTTTAGTTCATTTTTACAAAAATATTTACTCATGAAATACCCACGACGTATACCACGTTTCGTTACACAGCAGAAATTACGACCGGTATAAATATATTAGTAATTTCGCTCCGGAGTAAACCCTCTCCTAATAAACCGGTTTAGTTTATTTATCCAAACCATTTTTCTCTGTAGATTATCACTACGAATACCGAGTTTCGTTGAAATATAACAAAAATTAAGTCTAGTAGTGGCAAATTAATAATGTGGGTCCGTGGTAACCTCTCCCCCCCCCACCTAATGAACCGATTTAATTTACAGCGCACTTTTCTCTGTAGATGAACACAACGGATACCAAGTTTCGTTGAAAAATAAGAAAAACTACGGCTGGCAAGGTTAAATTAGTGTTTTGGGTCCGAGGTAAACCCCCCTCCCCTCTCGGTGGACAGATTTTGGTGGTCAACGAACTCTTTCAATCATTTGTTAAGTGAACGCTATGTATCAAGTTTCGACACGAAAAAACAGAAACTCTGGCGGCTATCGTGTTAACAGACACATTTTTATATATATATATATATATATATATATATATATATATATATATATATATATATATATATATATATATATGGGGGCGAGGTTAGCTCAGTGGTAGAGCACTGGACTAATAAGCTGGTGCCTGAGTTCAAATCCCGAGCAAGCACTAAAGATTTTTTCTTCTAGTGTCTTCGTTCATGGGTTGAATTCGGCCTCCCTGACCGTCCCTAGGCCGACCCAGCCTTTAATTAATTTAATAATGGGTACCTTGGGTGCTAATGACTCTAGTAGTCGAAGCAGCCAAGGGGAAAATCAGGCGGCCGGAGCATAGAACTGACCACACTATATCCCTAGTGTGCCGTATGGTCATGAATCAGATACCTCTATAGTATCTGCCCCTCAGGGCTCCCGTGGCCTGTTACGGGACTGATTTTATATATATATATATATATATATATATATACATATATATATATATATATATATACATATATATATATATATATATATATATATATATATGTATATTTTTTATTGATGTTTTCTGGTAGTGGGGTTGCTTAATTCCAGAGGGTGAAACAAAATTCAGTCTTCCCACAAATTTTCTTTATTTTGCACTTGGCCTTTCAACACAAATGTGCCATCATCAGGTGCTCCGTGCAGTGATAGTTGTTACCAGGGCTGTGTTAGTCCTAGCCCGAACACAGACCTGGTAACAACTATCACTGCACGGAGCACCCGATGATGGCACATTTGTGTGGAAAGGCCTAGTGCAAAATAAAGAAAATTTGTGGGAAGACTGAATTTTTTTTCACCCTCTGGAATATATGTATATATATATATATATATATATATATTATATATTGTCCGGCGTTCGCTTATCCATAGCTCTCTCCGACATAAGGCGATCTCCGAGAGAAATGAGTTCTAGAAAACCGTCCTTTCTTAGCTAGCCAAACATTTGTTTCGTGGTATTTTATTGAATGTAAATCAACGAAGGCATCTGCGGCTGAAACGCCTGGTAAGCACCAGTAAGAATTTGCATATTTTGAATTTATTGTATAATTTGGTATCTAAATTTTTCTTATATATGCAATATTAAAATGTTCAATATTATTACTTACTTACTTACTGGTGGGCGCTAAAGTCCATGAAGGACCATGGCCTCTGCTAGCAGCTTCTTCCATTCTCCCCGGTCGGCAGCGAATCTCCTCCAACGGCTGATCACCACATCCTTCAGGTCTTTTTCGACGTCGTCCAGCCAGCGAAGACGGGGCTTCCCTCGCCTCCGTCCTCCTCCAGGCTTGCCGTACAGGAGTTTCCGGGGGAGTCGTGTAGGTCCCATCCTTTCAACATGGCCAAGCACTCGCAGCCGCCCAGTCTTAATGTGTGCCACTATGTCCGGCTCTGCATAAAGATCCCGCAGCTCTTGGTTGCTCCTAATCCTCCACTGCTCACCGATCTTCACATGCCCATAAATCCGCCGCAGAACCTTTCGCTCCCACACTCTCAGCATGCGCATTGACTCTGATGTTAGGGTCCATGCCTCACTGCCATAGGTGACTGTTGGCCTCAGGATACTTCTATATACAAGTGCCTTTGCATTTCTGGACAACCTATTATACTTGAGTACTCTCTGCAGTCCAAACAAACATCTGTTTCCAGCAGCAATTCTCGCCTTTATATCAGCTGGTATTTCATTATTTTCTGTCAGCTTGCTCCCTAGATATTTGAATTCTTTGGATCTTGCAAAAGAGTACTCTCCAAAGACGACAACTTCTTCATGGGCTTCTTCTGACGTTGCTGACTTCATATAGACCGTCTTCTCCACATTTACTTCCAGTCCAAGTTCTCTTGCAGTACGCAGGAATTCTTCCAGAGCCCCGGCGACAGCTGCGAATGTTCTGCCTGATATAACGACATCATCCGCATAGGCTAGATGTTGGGTCAGCCTATTGTAAATAGTTCCGCCGGGGTTTGACCTAATTTTCCTAATGGCATGCTCAAGGACAAGGTTGAAGAGTAAAGTGGAGAGTGGATCGCCCTGTCTAAGGCCTCTTCTTACATCAAATGCGGCCAGTCTAATAAGATTCCCTGGCACACCCAGTATCCTAAGGCATTTCTACATATTTTCGCGGTTGATGCTATCGTAGGCTTGCCTGAAGTCAACAAAAACATGATGAAGAGTAACATTAAACTCTGTTGACTTTTCCGGCATTTGCCTGACCGAGAATATGTGATCCATTGTTGATCATCCTGGTCAGAAACCGCACTGGTATTCTCCAATTACCTTCTCTGCTATCTTTATTAGACGCCTGCTTATGGCAATAGAGAAAACTTTATAGGCGACATTCACCAGTGCAAAACCTCGGTAGTTGTTGCAAACTGTCCGATTTCCCTTCTTAAAGATAGGGCAAAGGAGAGTTTCTTCCCAATCCTTTGGCATTATCTCTCGGATCCATACCTCGAAGATCAGCTGGTACACTCCATCCCAGAGGTCTGCTCCACCATGTCGCAACATTTCCGCATGTATGCCATCCCCTCCTGGAGCTTTATTATTCTTAAGTTCTGAGATAATTTCCATAATTTCTTCCATATCAGGAGGGGGCTCCACATCTTCGTCGTTCCCTGGGCACGTATTTAAGGGTAAGGCGCTCATGTCTGTGTCTGTAATACTCTCCGTGTTCAGCATCTCCTTGAAATGCCTAACCCACCGTTCCATGACCTCTGATTGGTTGCTGACAATTTCACCTTGCTCGTTTCGTATATAATCAGTTCCAAGGCTGGGCCCTCGCTTCACCTCATTCACTCCCCGGAAGAATTTCCGGCTGTCTTTGACCTGGTACGATTCTTTTATGTCTTCAAGGCGCTTATACTCTGGCTCTCTTTTCTTCTTTCTACAGGTTTTCTTTACTATTTTCTGTCTTTGCCTAAATAAATCCCTGGCCTGCCTTGTATTCCGTTGGACGCACCGGATATAGGGCAGTTTCTTTTCGTTCACTGCTTTTTCGCAGTCCTGGTCAAACCAGTCTTCCGTTATTTTCTTCGGTTTGCGTCCAAGCGTTACGTCAGCCGTTTTCCTTATAGCAGCCTTCAGGGAGTTCCAACAATCGTCGATGTTTCCTTCGTCGCCTTCCCTTCGTGGGATTCTCATCTTATCCCTATTTTCGTGGAACTTTTCTCTAAATGTGTTACGCACTTCCTCATTTTTCAGCTTGCTCACATCATATACAACCGCAGTTTGCTCCTGTGATTTTCTGGCATCGGCCAGTTTCTGTCTGTACTTAGTTAAAACCATGTAATGATCACTATCGGAACAAGCACCCCTATAACTGCGTGAATCCGTAATATGCGAGGCATGTCGGATGTCGATAAGCACATGATCAATCTGATTCGACGTCTCTCCATCCGCGGATGTCCACGTCATCTTGTGAGCTCTTTTATGTTGGAAATATGTGCTAACTATTCTGAGACCCTTTTTCATTGCGAAGCTTATTGACCGCACACCATTGTCATTGGACTTGACGTTCAATATTATTACATCCTCAAATAATAAGGCTTTATCAAATACATAAGTGACCGTTTCTAACTGGATCCTCTAATCAGGCTGTACCTCTGTCCCAATGACGCCGGATTAGGGAGTGTTTACTGTATATATATTTATATATATGAATATTTTAGTATTTAATTATATCTTTGTTAATGTGATGGTCGAGTGATTACGGTACTTCTTATGTAAATGCGTAGTTTATCTGTATCTCTAGGTTGCAGTTTCTTCCTCTTCACGCTTTGTTAGTAGGACACAATGGGCCATCTATCAGCCCAACTTCCTTTTCCCCCGTCTGCAACTTCTTAGGGTATTAGCGCTGTTTATTGTACGTTTCATGCATTTTGGACCATGGAAATAATCAAAAGAAAAAATTGAATTTTTAATGGTTCAGACAGAAGATCTATCTTTGCACATCCAGTAGCCCTCAATATATGTGTGTGTATGTATAGCTATAAGTCCAGTCGTCGTAAATGTCGTTGACGAGTGTATAACGCAAATTTAAGAATCTGTTTTTATACGGATATGTCTTATTTCAGGGAATCAGGGAGTCAAAATATATTATCCATTTATAAAGTTTTTCTCTTGTTACATACTACTCATTTTTACAATTGTTATGCCAAATATTCTCTATTTACGGGAGAGTAAACCCAAATATAATTTAAAATTATCTTATAAATTATATTTTATTCCTTAATTCATGGAGTATTTAAGATGTTAGGGAATTAGAAATCTTTAAAAAGAAGAAACGAGAAGATATGAATGGTTTTAAATATTCGGAAATTATCTATGTTCTCAGCTATCCGAATCGATGGTATGATGGGAGATTGATTTCCATAGAGGTAGTATGAATTACGCAGGGCTCGCTCTCTATCGGTATTTCCTCAACCAGTCTAAGTCATTCCAGACAATACCTAAGCACTTAATTAATTGGATGAGAAAAACTATTAAAAGAAAAAAATATATCAAAACGCGTTTTTACATGTCTATGATTACCCAACTTATGGCTGGTGGACGGAGCTCATTCGAAAACCTAATATGATATTTACACACACCCCTTCGATTTATAAATCTTTTATCTGTAACTATAATAATGCATAATTATGACCCTGTGGTTATCTCTCACGTGAATCGAAGATTAATCTTAGACATACACTAGGGAAATTCAAGTCCCTTTGTATACATATACGATGCCTAGAATATCCCAGGACTTAGAAGAGAAAATTGTCTGAGAACCATAAAGACATACAAGCACGGAAGAGATACAGACCAGCTCTTCCTCTGCATCCCAATGAGGTCCAGAGAGAATGCAATGAAGGAGATATGCACACATGATGATACGGACTCCGGTATGTCGCTTGTCTGCTCCCGGATCATAAAGTTGGCATGGAGCCATTCAACTTTTTCACTTACTTTGCCTAGAAAAACATTTTTAAAAAGGGAAAATGCAACAGGCCCATAAAAATTTAGTTTTCTGAAACAATTAGTAATATGGTACGTTGTATATATAGATTTTCTTTTTTTTTTATTGTCAACGTGCTTTATATTGAATATTTAGCCTTTGTCAGGGCTATAACTACAAATTTCCGCACGCAGGTGCTGTATTACTAAAAACATTCCTCAAAAAGATGGTAGTGTACTCTGCATTCTTGAATAATTAACTTTAAATTATTTATATTAATTCTTATACGGAGGCCCGGTGGTCGTGAGTGTTAGGGCGTGAGCACTCTGTGCCAAAGGTCGTGGGTTCGATTCCCCCTATGTGGTGGCGGCTTTTCTTTAGAAAAAAGAAAAGGCATTTGCCCTAAAATTCTTAGTTAATCTTAATGGGCTTTAAAATTTAAATAGAATACTTACATAAATTCAAAATAAACATGAATAGTTTTGGTCTTTTATAATTGTAAAACACGGAGACCTGGTGGGCGTAAGCACTTAACACTCTGTGCCAAGGGTCGAGGGTTCGATTTCCACCATGGGGTGATGGCGTTTCTTTAGAATGCAAGGTTTGGTGAAAACCATTTTTTTTTTTCTGCGTCGGCTGTTGAGGCCACACAATAGACCAATTTGGTTAACTTTTACAAGACAACTTTCTATGTAGCTACTCATGAGGTGTACTGACGTTCGTTGTAATACGATAAAAATTGTAGATTTTCCTGGTCAATGAACTCAATCAATCGTTTCTTACAACTGTATATTGGTAAATTCGACACAAAAGCTCAATAAAGAATTCACGTACACAACCCAACTTAATCTGATGACAATTTTGGAGCCAAGGAGGTTCAAAAAGGATTAATCTATATATATAAAAATCACGTGTCTGTCTGTTTGTATGTTTTTCTTATTCTCTGTTTGTTCCTTATACAAATCTACACCGTTTGACCGATAATGACCAAACTTGGCACACGGGTAGTTCTTGATACGGAAAATCTCCGAGGCTAGGCCAAAATAGTCAAATTTCAAAATTTGGTCAACAAGTCAAAAGTTTTGTTCAAGAAAAATTGGCTTCACTGAACCATTCAGATTGTGACGGCCATTTTGAATCGACAGCCATTTTGAATAATGTCTCAAATTTATTTGTTGATGTTCCTGATAATTAGAATAACTCGAACTCATTGATGACTTTACATCATTATATAATCATGTAATGCAGTTTATTTCAATTTTATTTCAACAGTTACTGTGTAACTAAGGAGTGCCGGCCTTTCTTTGATAAGAGCTATCTACTCGCAGGCTTTGGTGCTGGCCTCTGTCGTTTTTTTTTCAGAACTGCTGTCGTGCTGACCTCTGTTTGCTGTCTCACGAACTACATCAAGACAGATATAAACAAATTCACAGCGTTTGACCGATTATGACGTAACTTGGTATACAGGTAGATTTTGATACAGGGGGAGTCAAAGGCAGAAAGTAGGTGTAGCATTGCACGCCGGGTCGCAGCTAGTAAAAAATAAAAATAAACTGGTGCAATGATATTTGTTTGGTTATTTAATCTGTACCGTCTGGCTTCGCCGTCAGTCTCTGGGCGGTATATTTTTCGACTCGCGTGGATTGTGGAAGTGTTTCCGTGGCACGCTATGCACTTGTGACGTCAGTGATAGGTTGGGCGGAACCAGAGCAGACAGACTAGTGGTCTCATAGCGTATCTCCGTTCCCACCATTGTCTGGCTATACTTCCTCCAACGTCCTCCTTTCCATTCCTCTTTAAGCCGCGGTCACACTAGGCTGGTTACCAGCTGCTACTAGCCAGCTGCTGGGGAATTACCAGCAAGCAACCTAGTCTGACCCAGGACCAGCGGCTGGGGAATGCCAGCGGGCTGGTGATTACCAGCCAATGTCAGAAGTTGAACATGTTTAACTTTTTAGCGCTGCTTACCAGCGCTGGCAGTCACTTGATCTCCTTGCTGCCGGTCACGTGAACTCCTCGCTAGCCCCAGCTAGCCAATGTGACATATATATTCTATTCTAAATATTCTATCATTTATATTATAATATGAGTGTTAAGGCGTGAGCACTTAACACTCCGTGCTAAAGGTCGTGGGTTCGATTCCCACTATGGGGTGGTGGCTTTTCTATAGAAAAAAGAAAAGGCATCAGCCCTATCCTGGCTAGAAAAGTGTGGAAACCTATAGGTAACTCATCCAAAAATTCTTAGTTAATGATAATGGACGTTAAAATGTAAATAATAAATAAATATTATGATAGTTCTATTATTGTTTTATTTTGATCAATTGTTTTGTAGGTATTATTTTTCTTTTTTTTTCGTTTTAGCGCTTTCATCCGAAGGAAAGTAGCTATTGAGGTTGCACTCATGACGGAGTTGTTGAAAAATTGCTTCAAATCCTTATCGATCCTACCTAGTAGGCACCGAAAATGACCCCCGTTAATATTTATGTGTGTGTTTGTGTATGTGTCGGACCACGGGAGGGGGGGGGGGTTACCCCGGACCCAAAACGCTAATTTGACCATGCCAGGCGTTGTTTTTGTTATATTTCAACGAAACTCGGTATTTGTTGCGGTAAACTAAAAAGAAAATTACTTTGTAAAATTATACTAAAGCCGTTTAATAGGAGGAGGGGTTTACTCTGGAGCTAAATTACTAATTTGATATTATTTCTCACGTCTACCGCTAGGGGTGCTGTATCCCGTTCCTGCATCAGAACAAAAGACGAAAATGAGAAGTTTTCGTGTATTTATTAAGTAGTTTAGTATCACGCATACACAAAAATCTGCAAGGAAATTAATAATTAAAATAATTTGATCGATTTGCTCTTTACAAATGTAAAAGAGCAAAACTATTCATGCTTTTATTTGATTTATATAAGTTATTTTGAGCAAATTCGGAACTGAATAAGCGGCTATTCAGAAGCTAGCGGCTGTTGAGTAGCGGCTGGTAGGCAGTCTAGTGTGACCGCGGCTTATCCGCTGGCTGTTGGCGCTGCTAGCTAGCGGCTGGTTAGTAGTAGCTGCTAGGCAGCCTAGTGTGACCGCCGCTTTAGACATTTATAACATTCGCCAGAGGAGCTACATATTCACAATGTAGAATACTCTCAAGTTCTAACGACACATATCTATCACATACCACTATTATTTGTTTATTAATAGGTTTCACTCACAGGTACTGTGCCTTAATCGTCCTTTTCGAACTAATCATAATTTTTATTATTTCAAAAACTTATATTATTAACTATTGAACTGAATAAAGATTATTAAATTGTCTTTTTTTGTGCTAAGTCGAATGAGACCTCTACCAATTCGATAGAATGATTATTTTGGAAATAATCAGGCCCTATATTACGAAAATCCCGAAAAACAGCAAGTATTCAATCTTAAAAAAAAGTCCGACTCGCAGGAACTGCCTCATCTTAGCGCGGTTCCGTTCTTATCCCTAGTCTAATTTCGAAAGATTAAAATAGAAGCAGTTATTATTTTGTTGAGAGGAGATCGTTGACCGTCGATGATGCAAGGTAGGGATTGTCCGGGTTAGGGTCACTGCTACTTAATAATACATACCCCATATGTGTATGTATGTGGGCATATATATGTACATATGTGTGCGTGTATATGTGTATGTGTATATGCATATATATAAATATATATATATTATATATGTATATATATATATATATATATATATATATATATATATATATGTTAGGTATATCTACATAGATATGTGCATATATTAGTGTTAAATATGTCCTACTTGTATTTACAGCCCTGATGAAGGCTTGAAGTTCAAGCCGAAACGTCGGCACAATAAAACCATTTTTACGATAAAATGTAGTTTTATTAAGTAGCAGTGACCGAACCCTGACAGTTATATTTTGGTTCCACCAGTCTTGAAAGGTAGGATTTACAATCTTACCTGGAAGGGTCGGCAACACTAGAAACCGTCCCGCTAGTTACAAGGTCTTGTAATCTTGGAACTCTATATTTCTAACAATAAATTGTTTTTGTTATTTTACTTAACCTGTTTTATTTTCGAATACATTATCCAACTATAAGCAATTAAAAAATAACAAGGAATAAAATACAGACAAAAAGAACACTTCGAATAAGCGAAATCAATTACTTTAAAGCTTTAAGCTCTTATTTCTCCGATTGACATCGCCTAATCAAAACTTTCATTAGAACCTTTTATGTAAAGCATTTAATAAGCTTTCTAATGGTATTCTTCCGTTTACCAAAATTCTCAACAGTTTTCGAGATATTAGATATATGAAAGTTCCCAAAATTTATATTATTTCTAGCAACAGAAAATTGGCCTCATTTTTCATATCCTGTTTTACACACAAAATTTTCGCAACATAAGAAATTACAAAAATAAAAAGCAATAAAAAACGAAGGGAAAGAGACAAAAATTACAACAAGAACGACAAAAAGTCCGACTCGCAGGAACTGCATCATCTTAGCGCGGTTCCTGTTCATATCCCTATTGTCATTTGAAAAGCTTAGAATAGAAACAGATAATATTTTCCTCGGCCTTTGTTCAAAGGGTTTTATGACTGGTCGGGTCCGCCAGACCCTATCAATTACTTCAAAGTTTAGGCACTTATTTCTCCGATTGACATCGCTTATTCAAAACTTTATTCAGAATTTTTTTTTGTAGACCATTTAGTAAGCTTTCGAATGGTAACCTTTCGCTTCCCTAATTTTCAACCGTTTTCGAGATATTATTGAAAGTATACGAAGTGCCCAAAACTTTTCATTATTTTTAGCAACAGAAAATGGGTCTCATTTTACCTATCCTGTTTTACACACAAATACATTTTCGTAACATAAAAAATTACAAAAATAAATAGCAATAAAAAACTAAGGGAAAGAGACAATAATTACAAAAAGAACGACAAACACCCGTTCATAAGAGCTAAACAGACGTATTTGAAGTTTTAATCACTTATTTCTTCGATCGATATCACCTAATCAAAAATTGTTTCAGAATCTTTTTTGTAGAGAATTTAGAAAGCTTTCAAATAGTTTCTATCCACTGATCATAATTTCCCAACCGCGTTCGAGATATTGATGAAAGTAAACGAAGTTCCCAAAACTTTTCATGTCTATTCATAAAATATTTTATTCTAACCCTTCCTCAACTCCAAACGGGGCCAAAAGTTTAACATGTTAGTTTTGATGAAATTCAAACATGCAAAAAATGTTATAACTGAATCCCATGATTGTAAGTACCAAAACCAAGCTAGGCTTTGTATTTGTGTCGGCAGATACCTGGGGTATATTTACAACTCTTGAGGATTAACTCGTAGCAGGTACATTTTTTGTGGACCCACAGGCAGTGAACGGACTCTCTATTCCCTCATAGTATCTAACCGGTGTGAAGTTGAATATTGTTTCTAATTATACGTATCCTGTTTTATTGACAAATACATTTGACTACTATAAGCAATTACAAACACTAGGGAACATGCCAAAGAACTCGGAGTAGGAGCCTTGACAGTTTCAAGTCATTTGAAGGAAATCGGCAAATCCAAAACTGACATTTCATACGGTACAGCCTGATATATTTCTAGCAATGAATTGTTTTTCTTATTTTTATTAATCTGTTTTATTGTCAAATACATTATCCTACTATAAGAAATGACAAAATAACAAGGAATAAAAACAAAAAAGAAGAACCGTTCAAATAAACAAAATCAATTTCTTCAAAGTTTAAGCACGTATTTCTCTGATTGACATCATCTAATCAAAAATTGTTTCAGAATCTTTTTTGTAGAACATTTAGTAAGCTTTCGCATGGTAACCCTCCGTTTACCAATATTTCAAACAGTTTTCGAGATATTAGGGAAGGTATACGAAGTTCCCAAAACTTTTCATGTCTGTTAATAAAATATTTTATTTTAATCCTTCCTTAACTCCAAACGTAACCAAAATTTCAACATATTAGTTTTAATGATAGTAGAACATGTAGAAAATGTTTCAACTGAATTCTATGATTCTAAGTACCCAAACCAAAAACGGTATTCGAAAACTATTTTTCTAATTTTCTCGAAAACGGTTAAAGCTATCGCCTTGGAAATGGTTTCATTCGTTTTCCTAGCCCAAGAAGCCTATAAAACAAGTACTCACAAGCTTATGAAGTCAAAAACGTAAGCGTTACGATTTTTTTTGCGCGAATTTCGCCCCAAACGCCATCTTCCAGTGGGCGGATTCTGCTGGTTAACGAACTTGACCTTTCAAATTGGACGATGGATTTTTTGTACCAAATTTCATCACAATCGGACCATTAGGGAAGCCAGAAATGAGCGAACAGACAAATATATATATATATATATATATATATATATATATATATATATATATATATATATATATATAAATAAATATATACATATATATATATACAAATTTGAACCACCGTGATTTTCGGTTTCTAGGGGTTCTGAAACGCGAAATTTTCTAGTCGGCACTTTCGGATTGTTTCATTGTATCAACCTTATAAGCGGGGTTCCTCCCTATGGGGGAGGGAGGAACCGCGCTAAACCCTTTCATAAGAACAAAACAGACGTATTTGAAGTTTTAAGCACTTATTTATCCGATTGACATAACCTAATCAAAAATAGTTTTAGAATCTTTTTTTGTAGAGAATTTAGTAAGCTTTCAAATAGTTTCTATCCACTTACCACGATTTCCCAACCGTGTTCGAGATATTAATGAAAGTATACGAACTTCCCAAAACTTTTCATGTCTGTTCATAAAATATTTTATTCTAACCCTTCCTTAACTCCAAACGTAACAAAACTTTCAACATATTAGTTTTAATGAATGTACAACATGCAGATAAAGTTTCAACTGAATCCCGTAATTCTAAGTACCCAAACCAAAAACGGTATTCAAAAAACTATTTTTCCAATTTTCTCGAAAACGGTTAAAGCGATCGCCTTCAAAATGGTTTCATTCGTTTTCCTAGCCCAGGAATCATATAAAACGAGTAATTACAAGCTTATGAACTCAAAAACGTAAGCGTTACGATTTTTTTTGCGCGAATTTCGCCCCAAACGCCATCTTCCAGTAGGCGGATTTTGCTGGTTAACGAACTTGACCTTTCAAATTGGACGAAGGATTTTTGTACCAAATTTCATCGAAATCGGACCATTCGTCTTCTATCTAGAGAGCGAACAGACAAATATATATATATATATATATATATATATATATATATATATATATATATATATAAATATATACATATATATATATATACAAATTTGAACCACCGTTATTTTCGGTCTCTAGGGGTTCTGAAACGCGAAATTTTTTAGTCGGCACTTCCGGATTGTTTCATTGTATCAACCCTATAAGCGGGGTTCCTCCCTATGGGGGAACCGCGCTAACAGTCATATTTTCCTCAATTGGCAGAGATATGTATACTTCCAAATGTATTTTTGAGTGCTGAGTAGAATAAATTAACAACAAATGGTCAACTTCTACACATGGCAAAACATGAATATCTTGTGTACTTGTATTTATTCTGTTGAAGCAGTTGATTCGCTATAGCTGCGAACAACTAAAATAAATAAATAAATAAACAACAATTGTCATACTGTTAACTGTTCTCGACGTATTCCTCATTCTTAAAATTTGCTCTAATAACTAATACATTTTGACAGTTACACACGAGATTTGAGGTGGATCTCACTGGTAATGCTTAGTTACTTTGTATCAAAAAATGGTCAACAACTGCAGAAAAAAATAGGGGAAGGTGTTCTTCTTTAGACCACTTGAAAAATTTAATATTTCTCAGCTTGAATATTGGCTAAATTCATTTTTTTTTTATTGTAATTAGTACTCTATTGTTTTTCATATTTCATCTTTTCAGGGTTTTACTATTACATTTAATATTTTTTATTAATTTTTTTTAATAAAATAATAGTACTGTGGTCATTGGTCGAACACTGTTGTACCTTTGGCCAGGTTAAAACAAGAAAGCAGTGCAGAAAGAAAAATGTAGTAACACATTGAATAATTGTAATTTTAACGTCTACAGGACAAGTATGTAATCATAATAAAAAAGTTGCATCGACGTCTGGGCCATTTGTTCCGGGGAAAAGCTATTATTTATAGTATGTTAACCAGCTTTTTAAGCTAAAAATCCACTCCAAATGATATCCTGCTAACCAGTGCCACTAGCAATAGTAGTGTATGGAAGCCACAATGTCTTCTTTATCAACATCATACACATTTTCATCTTCCTTGTAAACATGTCGCTTAAAGTTTTGTTGTTTTTTTTTTTTTTTTCTAATATTGGATTTTTAACATTGGACGTTTAATACCACAGATCTATGCGACAATATATGTAATAGTATTTTTACTTGTAATTTTAACAAGTATAAAAATTTCCTTTTTCCAAGTTGTTGCTATAAAGTCAAGATTACTTGTGTTTATTACAACATTTGAAATTTTCATTTTAATAAAGAGGCCATTTTTGTCCTCCTAAAAGAAGTAAAATTTATTCATAATATACTTAGTCCTATTTTTAGAATGAAACGGGTTTTTTAAAACAGTTTTTTCTCTGTTACATTATTAAAAAAAAAAAAAAAAACCTCATGTTGGCCACAGAATCGAAGGCAGTAATTTGTTCTGTGTCAATAGTTGCCTTCTGTTGATGCAAATGGAGGGCTTCTGTTGGAAAGAGATACTCTATTAAAACATGCCCTTTAAGCTCTTTTTGCAGCCATTCAATATGCTTTGTCCCTTTGAATTGCTGGTTTTCATTATACCTTTCCTATATTCTCTCTCTCTCACTCTCTCTCTCTCTCTCTCTCTCTCTCTCTCTCTCTCTCTCTCACTCTCTCCCTCTCTCTCTCTCTCTCCCCTCTCTCTCTCTCTCTCTCCCCCCCTCTCTCTCTCTCTCTCTCTCTCTCTCTCTCTCTCTCTCTCTCTCTCCCTCCCTCCTCCCTCCCTCCTCCCTCCCTCCTCCCTCCCTCCCTCCCTCCCTCCCTCCCTCCCTCCCTCCCTCCCTTACAATTATGTTTGCGTTCTCCCGCTCCTTACGGTGGTGGTTTAAATAAATTTCTCTCATGATTTTGGAACTTTATAAAGGTATTTTCGATTGTAGGCAAGTAAAATGATGACCTTAAGGGATACATAGAGTCAGGTTATATTCTGGAGTGGAATTACAGCCACTGCTATTGTTCTGATTTTCCTTATTGAATAACTTGCTTTGTTGCTTCTCAAGTCTTCAATGCAATATTGCAGTTTTAAATTAAATATTCATTATGTACTTCTTTAGCTAATTAATCCTCTTCCTTCCCTTAATTATATATAGTTATAATTATTATTCTATTGAAATACATCGCCGTTCCGGAAGAACAGTGCCGTAAATGGAAATACTTTTTTTACAGGACAGTAAAAAACGATTGGCAGTAGTATTAAACCTGTAGTTGAAAAGGGTCTAAGTGACAGGAGATAATGGTATATTGAGAGCATGTAGAATATATACTTAACTTTCATTTACCAGGGATCACCCTAATTTTAACCCAAAATTTCAACCATCAAGTACAGTTACGTCATTGTTTCTCTAAACATTTTTCGTTGTTGTAAACGACAAATTTTCTTTCTGGCTATCGAATTTTCTTTGGCGGTCCTGAGTGGAACTATGTGCATGGGATGTGTATGGAATATTGTTTTTGGACATGTTTGCAGTTATGTCATTGTTCTTCCCTAAGGCGCTATAATATAAAGTATTTTTTTATACGGAAAGACGCTAAAGGGATGCAATACCTCGGTTTCGTAGATTTTGGGTTTAAATCGTAGTAAGAGGTAATGACTATTTGCTCTTCTACATTATATAAAAATATTTCCGTTTGAAACGAACGAGAATCTGCCGTCCCGGACACGCCGTTTTTCAGGATAATGTAGGAATAACAATGTTTTTTCGTGATAATAGACTTCCAAGTCTTGTGATTGTAATAAATATTTGATTTATTGAATTAAGTAAAATTACATTCAATCTATATTTTTCAAGAAAAGTGGAAAAAATTGGAAGTCTCTAAAACGGTTGATAGAATTGAAATTTTAGTTTTAACGCTCTTTCGAACACAACCTAAACATATATGTACCAATAACCAATAAGTACTTGAGTAAATGTACATAAGACAAAA
>OX328128.1:61791895-61876895 GCA_946811695.1 Gonocerus acuteangulatus
AATACCCTTCCTAATACCACCTTCTATACCCTTCCTAATACCATCTTCAATATCCTTCCTAATACCACCTTCTATACCCTTTCTAATACCATCTTCAATATCCTTCCTAATACCATCTTCAATACCCTTCCTAATACCACCTTCTATACCGTTCCTAATACCATCTTCAATATCCTTCCTAATACCATCTTCAATATCCTTCCTAATACCATCTTCAATACCCTTCCTAATACCATCATCAATACCCTTCCCAATACCACCTTCTATACCTTTCCTAATACCATCTTCAATATCCTTCCTAATACCATCTTCAATACCCTCCTAATACCACCTTCTATACCCTTCCTAATACCATCTTCAATATCCTTCCTAATACCATCTTTAATACCCTTCCTAATACCATCTTCAATACCCTTCCTAATACCATCTTCAATATCCTTCCTAATACCATCTTTAATACCCTTCCTAATATCATCTTCAATACCCTTCCTAATACCACCTTCTATACCCTTCCTAATACTATCTTCGGTATCCTTCCTAATACCATCTTCAATATCCTTTCTAATACCATCTTCAATACCTTCCTAATACCACCTTCTATACTTTTCCTAATACCACCTTCTATACCCTTCCTAATACCATCTTCAATATCTTTGCTAATACCATCTTCAATACCCTTCCTAATACCATCATCAATACCCTTCCCAATACCACCATCTATACCCTTCCTAATACCATCTTCAATATCCTTCCTAATACCATTTTCAATACCCTCCTAATACCACCTTCTATACCCTTCGTAATACCATCTTCAATATCCTTCCTAATACCATCTTCAATACCCTTCCAAATACCATCTTCAATACCCTTCCTAATACCATCTTCAATATCCTTCCTAATACCACCTTCTATACCCTTTCTAATACCATCTTCAATATCCTTCCTAATACCATCTTCAATACCCTTCCTAATACCACCTTCTATACCGTTCCTAATACCATCTTCAATATCCTTCCTAATACCATCTTCAATATCCTTCCTAATACCATTTTCAATACCCTTCCTAATACCATCATCAATACCCTTCCCAATACCACCTTTTATACCCTTCCTAATACCATCTTCAATATCCTTCCTAATACCATCTTCAATACCCTTCCTAATACCACCATCTATACCCTTCCTAATACCGTCTTCAATATCCTTCCTAATACCATCTTCAATACCCTTCCTAATACCACCTTCTATACCCTTCCTAATACCATCTTCAATACCCTTCCTAATACCACCTTCTATACCCTTCCTAATACTATCTTCAATACCCTTCCTAATACCATCTTCAATACCCTTCCTAATACCACCTTCTATACCCTTCCTAATACTATCTTCAATATCCTTCCTAATACCATCTTCAATACCCTTCCAAATACCATCTTCAATACCCTTCCTAATACCATCTTCAATACCCTTCCTAATACCACCTTTTATACCCTTCCTAATACCATCTTCAATACCCTTCCTAATACCACCTTCTATACCCTTCCTAATACCATCTTCAATATCCTTCCTAATACCACCTTCTATACCCTTTCTAATACCATCTTCAATATCCTTCCTAATACCATCTTTAGTACCCTTCCTAATACCATCTTCAATATCCTTCCTAATACCATCTTCAATATCCTTCCTAATACCATCTTCAATACCCTTCCTAATACCATCATCAATACCCTTCCCAATACCACCATCTATACCCTTCCTAATACCATCTTCAATATCCTTCCTAATACCATTTTCAATACCCTCCTAATACCACCTTCTATACCCTTCGTAATACCATCTTCAATATCCTTCCTAATACCATCTTTAATACCCTTCCTAATATCATCTTCAATACCCTTCCTAATACCACCTTCTATGCCCTTCCTAATACTATCTTCGGTATCCTTCCAAATACCATCTTCAATATCCTTTCTAATACCATCTTCAATACCCTTCCTAATACCACCTTCTATACCCTTCCTAATACCACCTTCTATACCCTTCCTAATACCATCTTCAATATCTTTGCTAATACCATCTTCAATACCCTTCCAAATACCATCTTCAATACCCTTCCTAATACCACCTTCTATACCCTTCCTAATACCATCTTCAATACCCTTCCTAATACCACCTTCTATACCGTTCCTAATACCATCTTCAATATCCTTCCTAATACCATCTTCAATATCCTTCCTAATACCATTTTCAATACCCTTCCTAATACCATCATCAATACCCTTTCTAATACCATCTTCAATACCCTTCCTAATACCACCTTCTATACTTTTCCTAATACCACCTTCTATACCCTTCCTAATACCATCTTCAATATCTTTGCTAATACCATCTTCAATACCCTTCCTAATACCATCATCAATACCCTTCCCAATACCACCATCTATACCCTTCCTAATACCATCTTCAATATCCTTCCTAATACCATTTTCAATACCCTCCTAATACCACCTTCTATACCCTTCGTAATACCATCTTAAATATCCTTCCTAATACCATCTTCAATACCCTTCCAAATACCATCTTCAATACCCTTCCTAATACCATCTTCAATATCCTTCCTAATACCACCTTCTATACCCTTTCTAATACCATCTTCAATATCCTTCCTAATACCATCTTCAATACCCTTCCTAATACCACCTTCTATACCGTTCCTAATACCATCTTCAATATCCTTCCTAATACCATCTTCAATATCCTTCCTAATACCATTTTCAATACCCTTCCTAATACCATCATCAATACCCTTCCCAATACCACCTTTTATACCCTTCCTAATACCATCTTCAATATCCTTCCTAATACCATCTTCAATACCCTTCCTAATACCACCATCTATACCCTTCCTAATACCGTCTTCAATATCCTTCCTAATACCATCTTCAATACCCTTCCTAATACCACCTTCTATACCCTGCCTAATACCATCTTCAATACACTTCCTAATACCACCTTCTATACCCTTCCTAATACTATCTTCAATACCCTTCCTAATACCATCTTCAATACCCTTCCTAATACCACCTTCTATACCCTTCCTAATACTATCTTCAATATCCTTCCTAATACCATCTTCAATACCCTTCCAAATACCATCTTCAATACCCTTCCTAATACCATCTTCAATACCCTTCCTAATACCACCTTTTATACCCTTCCTAATACCATCTTCAATACCCTTCCTAATACCACCTTCTATACCCTTCCTAATACCATCTTCAATATCCTTCCTAATACCACCTTCTATACCCTTTCTAATACCATCTTCAATATCCTTCCTAATACCATCTTTAGTACCCTTCCTAATACCATCTTCAATATCCTTCCTAATACCATCTTCAATATCCTTCCTAATACCATCTTCAATACCCTTCCTAATACCATCATCAATACCCTTCCCAATACCACCATCTATACCCTTCCTAATACCATCTTCAATATCCTTCCTAATACCATTTTCAATACCCTCCTAATACCACCTTCTATACCCTTCGTAATACCATCTTCAATATCCTTCCTAATACCATCTTTAATACCCTTCCTAATATCATCTTCAATACCCTTCCTAATACCACCTTCTATGCCCTTCCTAATACTATCTTCGGTATCCTTCCAAATACCATCTTCAATATCCTTTCTAATACCATCTTCAATACCCTTCCTAATACCACCTTCTATACCCTTCCTAATACCACCTTCTATACCCTTCCTAATACCATCTTCAATATCTTTGCTAATACCATCTTCAATACCCTTCCAAATACCATCTTCAATACCCTTCCTAATACCACCTTCTATACCCTTCCTAATACCATCTTCAATACCCTTCCTAATACCATCTTCAATACCCTTCCTAATACCACCTTCTATACCCTTCCTAATACCATCTTCAATATCCTTCCTAATACCACCTTCTATACCCTTTCTAAAACCATCTTCAATATCCTTCCTAATACCATCTTCATTACCCTTCCTAATACCACCTTCTATACTTTTCCTAATACCACCTTCTATACCCTTCCTAATACCATCTTCAATATCTTTGCTAATACCATCTTCAATACCCTTCCTAATACCATCATCAATACCCTTCCCAATACCACCATCTATACCCTTCCTAATACCATCTTCAATATCCTTCCTAATACCATTTTCAATACCCTCCTAATACCACCTTCTATACCCTTCGTAATACCATCTTCAATATCCTTCCTAATACCATCTTCAATACCCTCCTAATACCACCTTCTATACCCTTCCTAATGCTATCTTCAATATCCTTCCTAATACCATCTTCAATACCCTTCCAAATACCATCTTCAATACCCTTCCTAATACCATCTTCAATATCCTTCCTAATACCACCTTCTATACCCTTTCTAATACCATCTTCAATATCCTTCCTAATACCATCTTCAATACCCTTCCTAATACCACCTTCTATACCGTTCCTAATACCATCTTCAATATCCTTCCTAATACCATCTTCAATATCCTTCCTAATACCATTTCAATACCCTTCCTAATACCATCATCAATACCCTTCCCAATACCACCTTTTATACCCTTCCTAATACCATCTTCAATATCCTTCCTAATACCATCTTCAATACCCTTCCTAATACCACCATCTATACCCTTCCTAATACCGTCTTCAATATCCTTCCTAATACCATCTTCAATACCCTT
Organism: Gonocerus acuteangulatus; assembly: GCA_946811695.1. Classification (NCBI taxonomy): domain Eukaryota; kingdom Metazoa; phylum Arthropoda; class Insecta; order Hemiptera; family Coreidae; genus Gonocerus; species Gonocerus acuteangulatus. The sequence continues at coordinate 61,796,648 of OX328128.1, forward strand.
CCTAATACCACCTTCTATACCCTTCCTAATACCATCTTCAATACCCTTCCTAATACCACCTTCTATACCCTTCCTAATACTATCTTCAATACCCTTCCTAATACCATCTTCAATACCCTTCCTAATACCACCTTCTATACCCTTCCTAATACTATCTTCAATATCCTTCCTAATACCATCTTCAATACCCTTCCAAATACCATCTTCAATACCCTTCCTAATACCATCTTCAATACCCTTCCTAATACCACCTTTTATACCCTTCCTAATACCATCTTCAATACCCTTCCTAATACCACCTTCTATACCCTTCCTAATACCATCTTCAATATCCTTCCTAATACCACCTTCTATACCCTTTCTAATACCATCTTCAATATCCTTCCTAATACCATCTTTAGTACCCTTCCTAATACCATCTTCAATATCCTTCCTAATACCATCTTCAATATCCTTCCTAATACCATCTTCAATACCCTTCCTAATACCATCATCAATACCCTTCCCAATACCACCATCTATACCCTTCCTAATACCATCTTCAATATCCTTCCTAATACCATTTTCAATACCCTCCTAATACCACCTTCTATACCCTTCGTAATACCATCTTCAATATCCTTCCTAATACCATCTTTAATACCCTTCCTAATATCATCTTCAATACCCTTCCTAATACCACCTTCTATGCCCTTCCTAATACTATCTTCGGTATCCTTCCAAATACCATCTTCAATATCCTTTCTAATACCATCTTCAATACCCTTCCTAATACCACCTTCTATACCCTTCCTAATACCACCTTCTATACCCTTCCTAATACCATCTTCAATATCTTTGCTAATACCATCTTCAATACCCTTCCAAATACCATCTTCAATACCCTTCCTAATACCACCTTCTATACCCTTCCTAATACCATCTTCAATACCCTTCCTAATACCATCTTCAATACCCTTCCTAATACCACCATCTATACCCTTCCTAATACCATCTTCAATATCCTTCCTAATACCACCTTCTATACCCTTTCGAAAACCATCTTCAATATCCTTCCTAATACCATCTTCAATACCCTTCCTAATACCACCTTCTATACCATTCCTAATACCATCTTCAATATCCTTCCTAATACCATCTTCAATATCCTTCCTAATACCATCTTCAATACCCTTCCTAATACCATCATCAATACCCTTCCCAATACCATCATCTATACCCTTCCTAATACCATCTTCAATATCCTTCCTAATACCATCTTCAATACCCTCCTAATACCACCTTCTATACCCTTCGTAATACCATCTTCAATATCCTTCCTAATACCATCTTTAATACCCTTCCTAATATCATCTTCAATACCCTTCCTAATACCACCTTCTATACCCTTCCTAATACTATCTTCGGTATGCTTCCAAATACCATCATCAATATCCTTTCTAATACCATCTTCAATACCCTTCCTAATACCATCTTCTATACCCTTCCTAATACCATCTTCAATATCCTTCCTAATACCATCTTCAATATCCTTCCTAATACCATTTTCAATACCCTTCCTAATACCATCATCAATACCCTTCCCAATACCACCTTTTATACCCTTCCTAATACCATCTTCAATATCCTTCCTAATACCATCTTCAATACCCTTCCTATTCATTAGATATACAAAAAGCATTTGACAGTGCATGGTGGCCGTCAATCCTAAACTCTTTGAAAGAATATAACTGCCCTCAAAACATTTATACACTTATTAAAAACTACTTAAACAATAGAGAGACTTACATAATCACACACAACATAATGAAAATGAAACGACAGACAATTGGTACCCCACAAGGGTCTTCTTGTTCACCATTACTCTGGAATATTATCATGAACAGCTTACTGAAAACTAATACTCAACCAAACGTAGAACTAATAGCATTTGCAGACGATATCTTAATACTAGTAAAATCCAGAATTCCAGAACAAATACAAAACAATATTAACATTATCATTAACACAGTCGAAAACTGGGCAAAACACAACAAGTTAACATTCAATAATCAAAAATCAACTTACATGATAATTACACGAAGCAGATTAGAACCGACTATCCACGTTACATTACAAGGAAACGAACTGACAAAAACAAATGTTACAAAATATCTAGGAATATTAATAGATAACAAACTAACTTGGAATAAACACATAGAAAATTTACAAAACAAACTTATAAAACTAATCAACTACTTAGGACTCACAGCTCGTAACACATGGGGACTGCAATCTTCAGCATTACACATCATTTACATAGGAGCAATTGTACCATCACTTACTTACGGACTACATATTTGGCACAGAGGACTGCAAAAGAAGTACAACTTAAGCAAATTGCAAAGAGTTTAGAGATTGATTGCTTTAAGAATAATAAAAGGTTATAGGACTATTTCTTATGATGCTGCCTGCGTTTTAGCAAAAATAATGCCAATAGACATTCTAGCAAAGCAATATATTAAAGAATATAAACTTTTGAAACTGAACGAAGACTCGAATAACATAAAATCTGATGATTTGGAAAAGACAATACATTATACTCAATGGACACATCCCGGTAAACCACTCAAACTCAACGGATATACAAACAAACAAACAGATTACCAGATATACACAGACGGCAGTAAAGACAATGACAACGTTGGAGCAGCTACAATCATATACAAAGACTATAAACTATTAACGACACTCAAATTTAGACTTGGACATTACTGTACAAACAACCAAGCTGAACAACTTGCTATATTAAAATCTATAGACTACATTAATAAACACATCACTACACCATCTTCTATACAGATACATACAGACAGCATGATAGCATTACAAAAACTCAAAAACACTGACATACATGAAGTACTAATAGAAAAAATACGACAACTGTTAAGAATATGCCAAAATACGCATACAATATATTTTAAATGGATAAAGGGACATTCTGGTGACGAAGGTAACGAAATCGCAGATCGTTTCGCCAAAGCAGCGTCAAAAGATACGTCACTACCGATAGAATATAATAAACTTTCAAAAACTCACTTAAAATATATCTTAAAACTAGAATCAATTGCAGAATGGCAGCAAAAATGGGATACCTCTAACAAAGGTCGCCATTTATTCAAATTTATCCCAATCATACAAAACTTTTGTAATACAAACATACAAACAAATTTTTACACAACACAAGTACTCACGGGACATGGGGTATTTCTATCCTATTTAAGTAGATTTAAAATAAAAAGAGAAAATTCATGCCCCTGTGACAGACATACAGAACAGACAGCACACCACATCATATACAATTGTACACTGTTTAACGAATACAGAAACAGAATTAGAAAGAAAATAACCTATTGGCCTATTGAAGAAAATAAATTGTTTTTTAATAATTACAAATTATTCTTAACTTTATGCAAAGATATTATTCAAAGATTGAGTGAAAAATGAAAAATTGCATTTTTATTGAAGTAAAGCGGACCTTACTGAATATATAAGTTTATTTGTATACTCCTTGTTTTATACTAATTGATTTAAGTTAACGTGAATAATTTATATGTAAACCTAACTAAATTGCTAACTTGAACAAAATTAACTAAGATAAGAAAAAAAAAAAAAACATACATGTGATATACTGTATCTTGTATGATGCATGTAGTACAATAAACGGCCTTCTAAAAGGGGTACTTTTAGAAGGAAAAAAAAAAAAAAAAAATACCCTTCCTAATACCACCATCTATACCCTTCCTAATACCGTCTTCAATATCCTTCCTAATACCATCTTCAATACCCTTCCTAATACCACCTTCTATACCCTTCCTAATACCACCGTTTATATCCTTCCTAATTCCTTCTTCCATACCCTTCCAAATATCATCTTCCATATTCTTCCTAATACTAGTTTCAATATCCAGCGGAATACTCCCCTCAATAACCTTTCGAATGTCACCTTTTTGTTTATACGCACAAATACATAATTTATTTACGTGAATGTTTTTGTGAATACATTTTTATTCTCAAATTTTAATGTGAATTTATTTGTATTCGTATATTTAAATGTGAATTTTTTTGTAATCATTTGATTTTTTGTGAATATTCACAATTTTTGTGTGTATTTAGAAGTTTTCCTCTAAATTAAATTTTATTTACAGAAAAATATTTGAATACAATTTTATTTACATATATATATATATATATATATATATATATATATATATATATATATATATATATATATATATATATGACATACGTGAATACAAATAAATTCGTATTCAATCTTATGAAGACGAAATTATTTATATTCGTATTTACAAATATATGAGATACTCATAAATTCTTATTTTTATTTCTAAATAAAATTATGCCAACTCTAATTACCATCCAATGTAGAGTAGGACGGTAATGATGCGGACGGTAATGATATTTGTTACAAAAATATTTTTAATTTTTTTTCTAAAAGAATTATATTAATAAAAAATATTGTAAAATACGAAGTTTTTGAAGCACTATTTAATTGTTAAACGAAAAAAAATTTCATGGATGTTTTGAGTAATAAAATGGGAGACGGTAATGACCAGCAAAAAACTCCAATTGTGATTTACCAGATAAAACACATCGCAAAAGGATATTGAAGATGGTATTAGGAAGGGTATAGAAGGTGATATTGGGAAGGGTATTGATCATGGTATTAGGAAGGGTATTGAAGATGGTATTAGGAAGGATATTGAAGATGGTATTAGGAAGGATATTGAAGATGGTATTAGGAACGGTATAGAAGGTGGTATTAGGAAGGGTATTGAAGATGGTATTAGGAAGGATATTGAAGATGGTATTAGAAAGGGTATAGAAGGTGGTATTAGGAAGGATATTGAAGATGGTATTAGGAAGGGTATAGAAGGTGGTATTAGGAAGGGTATTGAAGATGGTATTTGGAAGGGTATTGAAGATGGTATTAGGAAGGATATTGAAGATAGTATTAGGAAGGGTATAGAAGGTGGTATTAGGAAGGGTATTGAAGATGGTATTAGGAAGGGTATTGAAGATGGTATTAGGAAGGATATTGAAGATGGTATTAGGAAGGGTATAGAAGGTGGTATTAGGAAGGGTATTGAAGATGGTATTAGGAAGGATATTGAAGATGGTATTAGGAAGGGTATAGAAGGTGGTATTAGGAAGGGTATTGAAGATGGTATTAGGAAGGGTATAGAAGGTGGTATTAGGAAGGGTATAGAAGGTGGTATTAGGAAGGGTATTGAAGATGGTATTAGGAAGGGTATAGAAGGTGGTATTATGTCACTTGAAATGCTTTTAGAAACGTCTGCATCTGATGTTGCTCCAGTAGAGGGACTCGGTATAATGACGACATGAATTGACGATATTTGGAATTGTGTGATTGATTTTTAAATATTCAAAAAAAATATTCAATATTCTTCATACGATTAAAAAAAAAAGAAAAAAAAAACAGTAGTTAGTGCATGACCAATTAGCGACAACAATTTACCATCACACATATGTTCAAGTGGTACAAAAAAAGTTGATTAATTTTCAAGTTGATTTCTGTAAAATTTGAGAACCAAAAAGTAAAATCTATCTGAATAATGCTCACATACATATTTTGTTATAACAATAATCCAAATAATTAATTTATAGGAGTATAATTTGAAAGAAATATTTGATGAAATAGTTTAAAGCTTAGTGTAAATAAATATTTTTTACAGTGTTTTAAAATCTGCTCCTGTGGACACTTGACAAAAGAAATTTGCTCTGGAATGGCCAGTCTGCTTATCGCCAGGGTAGGTCAACCATGGACAATCTCGTCATTCTTGAAAGTGAACTGCAATACGCCTATGTCAACAAGCAGGTTGTGGTTGCTGTCCTGTTCGATATAAAAAATGCATTTGATTCTGTATGGAGGCAAGGTATTTTACGTACGTTACACAGGTGGGGCCTTCAGGGGAACCTTCCGAAGTTCATACAGCAGTTTCTATTAAAAAGGCAATTTCGAGTGCTTGCAAACGGGGTGCTATCCGAAAATGTAGAGACGGAATATGGAGTCCCACAAGGCAGTGCACTGAGCTCCACTTTGTTTTCTATTGCAATTGACGACATCAAGACGTGTCTCACTACGCATGTAAAAGGGCTTCTGTATGCGGATGACCTCCTTATTTTATGTCGATCTGCAAGTGTCGAGTACATCAGACGAAACCTTCAGGCAACAATAAACAGGATTTTGCTGTGGAGCAAGATTTCTGGACTACGTATTTCGAAGGAGAAGACAAAATGCATTCTTTTCAGTCGTCGCCGATCGGAGCCGCCGTGTCCTCCACTTGAGCTTGGATCTCATCATATTCCTTTTGTCGATCAAGCCCGGTTTCTTGGAGTGATCTTTGACAAGCAGCTCAACTGGGTGCCTCACGTGAGTGAACTCAGGAGGAGATGCTTTAATCGCTTAAAAATTCTTAAAGTATTAAGCAAAACAACCTGGGGAGCTGATCGTCTCTCGCTTCTGAAAGTGTACCTAGCTTTAATCTGCAGTAAAATAGACTACGGAAGCATAGTTTATAGCTCAGCCAAACAACCAGTGCTCGAACTTGTTGATACAATACACTTCAACGGGATTCGGAGCATAAGTGGGGCCTTCCGGAACACGCCAGTTCTCTCGTTGTGCGCAGAGGCTGGAATTCCTCCCCTAATATTTAGGAGGCATCGTCTTGCCGCCAAATATATATCGAAAATATATACCTTACCTGATCATCCATGCTACCCCTACATATTTCAACCAAAATATTCTAGGCTGTTTAATAGTCACCCTTCAGCTTCTTTGCCTTTAGCACTCCGGGTGAAGTCTCTAATAAATGAACTCGAAAAGTTCACCATTTTTCGGCAGGATGCACTCATGCCTCCGTGGAATTATAAAAAACCTCTCTGTCACTTTCTAGCTCTGCGGAAAGACGACGCTAGTGGAATTGAACTGAATTGTCGACTTCACGAGCTGTTGGATACGTTCGACGACAAGAGAGTAATGTACACTGATGGGTCTCACACTGGAGTCTCATGTGCATGTGCTTACATAGATCAGGGAACAGCATATCAGTACAAATTACACCCCGCTAGTAACATTTATTCAGCGGAGCTGTTTGCACTGTCAGCAGCACTGTATCACGCTATGACAGTACCCGAGACCAACATTGTGATCTTTACAGACTCTAAAAGCGCGCTGCTTAACATCCATGATATGTACAGTGATAACCCAAGTATTATAAAGTTGTTCGGGTACTCCACCATGCTTCACGGACTAGGGAAGACTGTTCACCTCGTCTGGACTCCAGGACACAGGGGTGTAAAAGGTAATGAGGTGGCAGACAAAGCAGCGTCCTCCGCTCATGATTTACCGTCTATTACACCCACTTCTCTGACGGTAAGTGAGCTGGCCTCACCGCTGCTGCACACCATCAAACATCGTTGGCAAGAGATGTGGAATGAGGCAAGAGGTGTCAATAAGCTGAGTTTGGTGAAAACTGACTGCCAGCCTTGGGAGACATCCTCTAGATCCTGCCGAAATGAGGAAGTAATGTTGGCGCGACTCCGACTCGGACACACCCGTCTTACCCACTCGTATCTTATGTCCAGGAAAACTCCACCCCGATGCCTTACTTGTCGAAAACCCCTCACCGTTCAACACATTATTGAAGATTGCCGGAAGTACAAAAAACTCTTTCGGCAGCTCGGGATATCAAGGAAGATAGCGGAGGCTCTCGGAAACAAACAGGCTGAGGTTGACAAAATAATCAAATTTTTAAATATAACTGGGCTTAATAGATTAATATGAAAGTAATATTGTCCTCTATTTAAGTTCCTTCTGTGATAATTAATGATACCATTTATTTTTTTTTTTTTTTTATTATTTTTTTTTAAACCTAGTTTTTAGTGTTAATTTGATGTAAATATTGTTATTTTTTTAATACATTGACATATGTATATGTTTAATTTCTTTAATCTGTAAGTAACTGTTGGTCTTAAACCTGATATCTGTATTTGTAAGATAAAATTGTATAATAAGTCTGCACTTTGACAATAGCTAAATCGGGGAGTGTGTCAGGATTAAAAAAAAAAAAAAAAAAAAAAAAAAAAAAAAAAAAAAAAGTGAGAAAAAAAGAATATGCCGAAAAGTATATATATATATATATATATATATATATATATATATATATATATATATATATATAAATAGAAGTACAAGGTCTAATTTAATAAAAAAGAATAAATAAAACAAAATTAGAAAGGTAAATAAAGGAAGGGAAAAAAAAACAAAACATTTCCTGACTCCCTAAGGAAAGCACACCTTTCACCGGGAACATGGGATGAGTGGTTGTGCGTTGCTTAACATAGTAGGGCGCTGACGACCGTGAGGTTTTTCGCCCCATATTCGCCCAAACAAACAAACAAACATCGCAAAAACTGATACGTACTACATTTCTCTTCTGAACCTTCTGGACAACAAAAATCAGTTTGAGAGAGCTGCTCCAACATCTATTTGGAAACAATTTGCACCATCCTGATAGGTTTTCTCGTTGATTCAAAAACTCGGACGGTAATGATGTCAAAACTGAGGGACTGATTTTTTTTTTTTAATTTATTTAAATTTATATGAATTCACCTTAAATATTATTATGTTACAATGAAACATCACATGAGCAAAAAATATAATATCCTTCCCCCTAAAAAAAATAGTAAAGTGTAATAAATGTGTCCAGGGACAGCGGACGGTAATGATTTTGGGCCTATAAAATTAATAATTTTGACATTAAATTTTGAAATTCAGAATTTAATTTTGGTAACATTAATTTACTCTTTAATCCATTAGTCATTCCAAGAAGAAAACAAATTAAAAAATCTGGCCGTCTTAATTATATCGTCAAAGGACAAGAATGTTAAAACTATTTGAATAATGCTCATGTTGAAGGAAGAATCAATAGATTCTTGAACTTATTGTCAGGAGTTTCTCCCTAGAATTGCTTAAAACATTATCTTATATTTGCTAAGTTTCGAAACTCTTCAGGTTCATCTTCAGGTATCTTATATTAAGTCTTGATAAGGCGTATTATCATTTTCCTAATTTCATATCAAGGTACATAAATTTTGAATTTAGAGACTGAACTTTAAATCCGGGTAAGAATCTTCATAATATGTTGAGTAGACAAGTCTTAATCACACTGTGATTCACGCATATCAGAGTGAATATGACTTGCCCACTCAACATATTATGAAGATTCTTACCCGGATTTAAAGTTCAGTCTCTAAATTCCAAATTTATAGACGTTAATATGATTTTTTTGTAATATATATTTCTTTATTGATTATTACATCGTGTATATAAATACATCTGGTAATATGATGAATGATACAATATGAAGGTTCTGTGCTCAAGGCCTCCTAACTTCATCCTCGATTAACGCCAGAAAGACGCTCAGATGACGTTGAGAGGTGCCTACACAAGCTCCCTTCTGCTCCGACCAGTGGCAGGAGTCGGAGCAGAAGAGAGATCGATGAACCACAGAAAATTGACGCACTTGAACAAAGAGAAAGCCATTGCTAACACTTCACTTGGTCACTGCAGCAGATCTCTAGGCCAATGTCTTTTGAGTCGCCTCGGAAGGCATTGGCCTAGAGATCTGCTGCAGTGACCAAGTGAAGTGTTAGCAATGGCTTTCTCTTTGTTCAAGTGCGACAATTTTCTGTGGCTCACCGATCCCAATCTTGATTGATTGAGATCTTTAACCATCAAAGGTTTGATTAAAGTCTTGTTTTGAAAAAACAAAAAACAAAACGCTTTGTGAGGACTCGCGATTTATTGCAGACTAAAATTATTAACCCTTAATAACCTAGCGTACCCATATGGATACGTAAGACTTGGTGACAGAAAGCAGGCTCCAGTTTGTCTGTCATGCCTTTTGGGACCTGCAATCCTCTCCCTCTGATATCTAGGAGGGTCCTTCAACTCATTCCAGCATTTTCTAGCAGCCAGTGTGGTATTCAAGGGGATTTTATTTATTTTCAAAAATGGACTATTCTCAGTTTGTCTCTACATAAGTAAAATATATTACAATTACAACATTTTAGTATTTATTATTAATTTGCAATTTAAATTGTCATCTTTAGTGTTCATTTCAGCATGTTATCATAGAATTCTGCTAATTATATGTTATTGCAATTTGTATTTAGACATATTATGTCCCTGTATCCTAATAGGTACTCTAGGACATTTGACTGCCTATATTTTATATTATTGTATTTTTTAAAAAAAATTATTTAATTTCTTGATTTTATTATTAACTTTATTAAGTTTATCTGTAAAAGATGCGCTTGACATTCTTTTAGCGCGGTTACTCCTTATCTCCATAGGAAGAACCCGCTTATGAGGTTGACCTCACGACGCAATCCGGAAGTGCCGACTAGAAACTTTGACGTTTCAGACCCCATATATATATATATATATATATATATATATATATATATATATATGTATATATTTATATATATGCTTGTCTGTTCGCTCTCTCGCAAGCTCAAAAATGGTCCGATTTTGACGAAATTTGGTACAAAAATCTGTCGTCTAATTTGAAAAGTAAAGTTCGTTAACCAGCAGCATCCATCCACTAGAAGATAGTGTTTGGGGCGAAATTCGCGCAAAAAAAAATAGTAACGCTTACGTTTTTGAGTTTATATGCTTGCAGGTACTTGTTTTATAGGTTTCTTAACATAAGAAAACGAATGAAACCATTTTTAGGGCGATATCTGTAACCGTTTCTGAGGAAAGTGGAATCAATGTTTTTGTAAGTCATTATTTTTTTTTGTGAGTACTTAGAATCGCGGGATTCAATTGAAATATTTTCTACATCTTGGATATTAATCCCAACTAAGATGTTTAAATTTTGGTTATATTTGGAGTTAAGGAAGTATGCGAAAAAAAAATTGTATTAATAGACATGAAAAGTTTTCGGATCTTCATACATTTTTCGTAAATATCTCGATAACGGTTGGGAAATCGCGGTAAGTGGAAAGTGACCATTCGAATGCTTACTAAATTCTCTACAAAAAAGGTTCTAAAGCAATATTCGATGGGGCAACGTCAATCAGAGATATAAGCGCTTAAAACTTAAAAAGTGTTTTTTTTTGGTGTTTTGAAAGGTTTTTTCTCTTTGTTTATATCACGTTTTAATTGGTTGTTTCTTGTTTTAAATTGCATTTATCAGTAAAATTAGTATTGTAGTAAAATAAGCTAAGAAACGGTGAAAGGTATTGGTAATACAAAAACTTTGAGGTTGCTGGCAGAGAAGGAAGATCTTCAGGTAAATGAAAAAAAAAAAAACGTCTAGTTCCTTCACAACAGTTTATTTCCACGCTAAGCGCTTTCGGTAGCTCTTGCTACCATCCTCAGAACTGTGACAAAATGAATAGAATAAGACAGTTGCCTAACAGAAATCTTATAAATATTAAAATGTTCACTAACCTACACGTAAAATAATAAATAAACACAATAATCTTGATTCGTCAACATAAACACTAAAAACAATAACAAAACAAACAAAAACACAAGTCATACGTGATAAAAAGAAATGGCTAAAGTTGAGGAGAGAGACTCACCTATAATGAGTTCAGCTTCACTGCTGAGGGCTGACTGAAGGGAAGCAGGGAGAGAGCCTGCACAGAGACATGACTCAACATATCTGTTTGATACGTATCTGTCCTTTTATTTTAATTACACGAGCTCAGGATCTTGTCGATACGTATCTCTATACTTTCCAGGACGTTCATCTGTGCAGACTTCTTCCGGTAATGTAAAATATACAGAGAATGGTCAGCTTCGCTGTGTCCCGCTGCGAGACAATGTTGACGAAATTCAGAATCCGACCTGGTTTTATGTTCTCTAGCTCTTATTTTGAGTTTCCTACCAGTTTGCCCTACGTACGAACATAGGCCACATACGATTTTAAAGACGCCACTCTTATTTCCCGTGTCTATCTTATCCTTGACGTCACAAAGAGCATTAGCCAAAGAGGGAGAATTTTTAAAGGCCACCTTAACATCCGCTTTACTTAAAATGGAGGCTATTTTTTCCGAGACTTGGCCTAAGTATGGTAAGGTGAACCATCTAACCTCAGATACGTCGGGTTTTAGAAAATTGGGAAAAGCCGCCTTAAGGGCATGTTTTTCTTTTCTTCTCCTGTAAATACCATCAATCGTGAGAGCATCATATCCGTTCTTCTCCGCAACATGCTTTATATGGAGAAGCTCACGGTGATGATTACCCTCCGACATAGGTACTGACAAGAGTCGATCAATATAATAAATAAAAGGCAGCATTTTAACTCTCGGGTGTTGAAAAGAACTCCTATCTATAACTGTATCGGTGGTAGTAGATTTACGAAAAATAGAAAATTCTAAACCCCCTTCATCTTTTTTATGGTGTAATTTAAATAAAAGGACAGATACGTATCAAACAGATATGTTGAGTCATGTCTCTGTGCAGGCTCTCTCCCTGCTTCCCTTCAGTCAGCCCTCAGCAGTGAAGCTGAACTCATTATAGGTGAGTCTCTCTCCTCAACTTTAGCCATTTCTTTTTATCACGTATGACTTGTGTTTTTGTTTGTTTTGTTATTGTTTTTAGTGTTTATGTTGACGAATCAAGATTATTGTGTTTATTTATTATTTTACGTGTAGGTTAGTGAACATTTTAATATTTATAAGATTTCTGTTAGGCAACTGTCTTATTCTATTCATTTTGTCACAGTTCTGAGGATGGTAGCAAGAGCTACCGAAAGCGCTTAGCGTGGAAATAAACTGTTGTGAAGGAACTAGACGTTTTTTTTTTCATTTACCTGTATTGGTAATACGTTTGGAGTGGCTGTGGTAATCAAGATGGCTGTGGCTAATCATGATGACGTATGCGTACTTTGTTTTGAATTCTCCTATCTATATAACCTTCCTCATAGCCTCCAACTGAATTTATCGTTATTTCTTATTTAATAGAAAGATTTAAACCACGAATTTGCTAGTAAAACAAGATACTTAAAATGACAACGAATTTTTGGTTGTTTAGAATAGAGCCTTCACAGCAGTAGTCAAAGAGTAAGTACGTTTTCAGTACATAATTGTATTGAGTTATACAGATTAATAATTATCCGCTTCTGTGTAAGTTGGCTACTGTCAATTTCCTGTGATGCTAATCTATTCCATTTCTTCCAAATGTTCATAACCGCGCTAAGATGACGCAGTTCCTGCGAGTCGGACTTTTTAATAATGGGGCTGCTGTAGACAGGGCAGACAATGTCCTACCAGTTGAAGGAATATACATATTAGGTTGGGCCGAAAAAACTCATTTTTTTGTTTCGAAGTTGTAATAGTACGGAAAAGTTGCGAATTATATAGAGAAATAAAAAGAAACAAAAATTATCAAATTCGGGTGACATCTTCCGTTCGCGCATTGGCTTTGAAATTTTACAAAATATGAGAAATCTTCCTTTTTGCGACTATTTTTAAAATTTTTCAATTTGATGATTTCGTAATATAATAGCCTAAAAAAATGCGTCTTAATTTGTCTTAGAGCAGTTGATAAATTTTAGTCGCGCATAGGGCTGAAAATTTGCCAAAATATTGAAAATTCCAGTAAAACCATTTTCACGATAAAATGTAGTTTTATTAAGAAGCAGTGACCGAACCCCGACAATCCCTATCTTGCATCATGAACGGTCAACGATCTCCTCTCAAAAAATTGTTTCTGGTGTCTTAGATGTGTGGTACCAAAAAAATATAATAGAAATAGAAATAGGTTGAATTCATGCTAGGTACCGAAAAAACCTTTATTTTATTTATATATGAGAATAGTTGATTGTGATTACTTGATTAAACACGCCAGGAGCATGAAATTGTAATGTAAATGAACGGAATGATATAAAATCCTCCGTATAAAGGGAGAGGAGATCCGCCTCATGTTTTATTTAAGCTGAAATGGAAATCCTTTAACAATGTTGGAGACTAACATCAATAAACCGCTCGTATTCTTCATTTCTTTGCTCGTTTTTTTAGCACATTCGGTAGGAATATAGCTATTGAAGTCGCTGCCATGATGAATTTTTGAAAAATGTTTACAAATCTTCGTCGATCTCATGCAAGTACGTTCCTCCTTCATCAATCCTGCTATATTGGGATTTACATGATCCGTTCCCGTTCCTGGTCTCGGTCTTTGCCCGTGCCCCCCGTCTCATCGACAGAGCGTTTTATTTTCTACTGCTGTATTTTTAAAAAAAATAATTTAACTGCACGAGAGAAGCTCTTGGTCCTGTGCGAGAATGAATGAAAGAAAACGAAAATATGGATGAAGCATGTGTACTTGCATTGAGTCATGCAAGACCGAAAGTAACAACCACATTATTCTCCCGTTTATATGTTGTATCAAAAACCTAGCCGTTACTAAGAAGACCCATGGCTGATCATATCGTCCCTACCATGTCAAACTAGAGAACGAACATATTCTATTCATTGACGAAGTAATATATTGAAAAAGGGTATTATTCGATACTTTATTTAAGGCGATAAAGGCTATTCTAAAGTGGTTAAGAGTTGCGACACTTTAAGGCAAGCCGTATCGTTCACAATCCTCGAGCAAAGTCTCGAATCTGAAAAACGAGTTTTTGCATATTCGATAGTTTGACATGGTAGGGACGATATATCCATCTTCAACAAGGCTCCCTATAGAGATTAATTCTAACATGTATTTTATCTAACTGTTTTAGTCTAAGAACGGAATGACGTATCAACTCTTATTTTGTTAACGTGGCATTAGGAATGCGAAAAATTCGCAGAAGAGCTAAAACTTGATAAACGTAGAGCCTATTCAATAAATGCAGCGTTTACGTGGCTATGACTTTGATTACAGGATTTTTTAATGTTTAAATTAAATGTGTTGTCCTTCAGTAATCTGGCGTCCATTCAGTCTTATGAACCTTTTCGATTAGTTCTTCTGAATTCTTACATCCATCTCTAAGTTCATACATCCATTTTAAAGCTCATAACATTGCAGGGGAACACTTAAAGGTTCTAGAAATCAGATCTCTGCAGGGCTTATAGAGGTAAAACACGTCTGGGTGTAAGAACTCATTTATTATTTATTGAGTTCTTACATCCAGATGTGTTTTCCTTCTATAACCTCTGCAGAGGTCTGATTTCTACAACCTTCAAGTGCTCCCCTGCAATATCAGGCGCTTTAAAATTGGGCCTGCGTTTTAACATCTACACGTCCTTCAGTGTTCTGATCTCTACAAG
This sequence comes from Gonocerus acuteangulatus, assembly GCA_946811695.1. Lineage (NCBI taxonomy): Eukaryota > Metazoa > Arthropoda > Insecta > Hemiptera > Coreidae > Gonocerus > Gonocerus acuteangulatus. Next base: position 61,812,008 of record OX328128.1, read on the forward strand.
CGCTTCAATGTCCTCACAACTACACTTACTGTATTGTTCTGATCTCTACACGCTCTTCATACCCTTACAAGTAATCAGAGTTAGACGTCATTCAGTGTCCTGATCGTTGGACCTTCTTCGGTGTCCTGAACCTTACTAATTCTTAAGTTTTCTGACATCTGAAGTCTGTCAGTGTTCTTACAATATGCAAGCCCTGCAGTGTTATGATCTCTACAAACCCTCACTTCAATAACCCCTTCTATGTACTGACATTCTTTAACATTTCTACTGATTGTTTCTTCCATTTCAATGCAACTTAAGAGACTCTCCCTATTTCCGACGAACATAGGTTTCCAACGCGCCAATAAGTCCGTTAGCCCGTAGAAACGAGTGGTATTTGTTGTTGGTGTGCGCGAGCTATCCGAGACAACAGGTGGGGGTCTGAAGGCCGGCCTGTCTGGTCGCCGGCTAGACAACACGACCTCGCTGACTCACACCTCCCGTCACAACATTACCTCTCCCCACTTCCCCTGTCTGTCTACTCCCTGTCTGCTCTCTCTACCAGACGCTCTCTTTCTTCCTCCCATACCCTCATTATCCTTCTCTTTTCTTTATCTCTCTCTCTTTATCCTTCTCTCACTCTCGCTCTCTCACCCTCACTCTGTCTCTCTTCAATGGTTGCCCTCTTTTCTCTCGCTCTTCCTGTATATAGGATGCCCTAACCTCGCTCCTTCATTTCAGTCTTGTAGTCGCATGTACGATTCATTTCCCTCCTGCTTCAACTGCGTTTTGTTTTTTCTTATCAATAAAGAATACTGCAGCCGTTTTAGAGTATGCACGCTGAAGAACTGTGAAGGCTGAGATGTGAGACGACTGAAGACCTTTTAATTCCCAGAAAACTGCTTGTAGAAGTCAGAGTAGAGGACATTTAGAGATGAGACTGACGTTTCAAAAGAGGGATTGAGCAAGGATGGTTACCAATCCCTCATATACATAAACTAACTCCCGTTGAATTGTTATTAACTGTCTTTTTTCCATTCTTCTCTTATAATTTTGTGTGCGACATATAAGAAAACACATCCCCCCCCCAGTTCATTCTAGGTGCTAACGTTCTTTAGTCATTAGCTCTCACGTGTTAAAATGAAATACCGCGATTGGTGTGACTGCTTGTTGGTTGGTACAAACTTCGACGTATTACTTCAACAAAATCACCCCGAATTAATTTAAATATATACTCAAAACACTTGTTGCATTTTGTTTTGGTGAGTTCAACTTATTCCGAAAATCTCAAAACATTTTAACGCCCAAATAAGCTTTCATTTTTCCACCAGCCCTTCAATTTACTTCCCTGTATTGTTCTGTTCTGAGTCGAATGAGTCTAGCCGCCGGTTTCTAGGTTAATCCGTTCTCCAGATATTGAATTTCTTCCGGTTTTCGGCCATTCGGCACCACTGTGCGTCTCTCTGTACAAAAGTAGGCCAATTCGTTTTGATAGTCCCTGTAAATAAAAGAAGAGAAATGTTATTGAAGTATGAGTAGATAGCTCAGCTGTGGCTGTTTAGATGTTGCAAATAGCTTTGAAATATTATTTAGAAACATTCTATTCTAGTGGAAAACAAATGAATCCGCCAGACAAAATTCCTGAAGGACATGCTCTACTGATTCAAATGTTTGCCAACATAAAATGGGGCACTTAGATGTACTTCGGAATTTTCCATGCTGTCTTCCGTTGTCAATGGAATCGTAATAGAGGTGGATATATGGTACCAATTAGTGCATTATAAAGTATTTAGTGTATACGAATCATGTCTCGAAAGTGTCTTAATGTTAGAAAAAAAGTCTGTAACTTGTGTGGTGAACTGAGATTAAAAGCGGAGAGGCGAAATTTTACTACTTTAGTTAGAAGAGCTTATGGATGTTATTTTAACAACAAAATAGACCAGAACAAGACATAGGCCGCGGAAATCTGTTGTGCCAAATATGTAACATTATTACCTTTCATATAGTATGCCTTATAGTCCGTCGGCCCGTCTACATTTCATGCAACGATTTTTAAGATTCTTCATTTTTTCACTATTGATTGCACTCGTCTTAACTAGAACAGTGCCACTTGTCAGCTGGCTAGGAAGCGGTGGGTTTGGCTGCAGGGGCGTTGCAAACATAGGCAAAATATGATGATGTGAAACGATTTTAAGATTCATGAAATTTGTTGGAGAAACACCTTTCATTAAACAATAATCATTGGCACTTGTCAGCTGGCCGGCCAGCGGTGGACAGATTGTCAGCTGGGGGTCTAAACTTGGCAAAAATACGAAATTCTGAAACGATTTTAAGATTGCTGAAATTTTGGTGGTTACGGATGGGACATTGAAGATAATATATACACCTGTAAATGGTTTGATGGCGAACAATTACCTCCAGTAGTTGAAATGATTGTTCGAGATCAGTAATTCACTGAAGATATTAAAATTATTTATTTTCTTTGCTTTATTAATGTTTTCAATACCAATAATTAGTAGTTTCACATGAGAGACAGCAGGATGACCTCACAAGCACTACAAATATCGAAAGTGATGATTCTCAAGGTGAAGAGTCAGAATCAGAAGACGATTGACTTTCTTTTTATTACAAAGTTATATTAGTAAACTTTTATTATTATAAATAAATTATAAAATAATTTTTACAGTATTTCATACAAATAAATAATATATTTTTTCATCATACCATAATACAAATCTATACACATAATACAATTGTAACGGATCGCTGTCTGTACCTGGAAGGTGGGGAAAATACTATTGGGGGCCATTATCAATGCAATAGTACCCAAAACAATGATTTTTAGAATTTTTGCCTGCTTGTATTTTTATGTGTTAGTCTGTGCGCGCTAATCTCAGAAACGGCTTATCCGATTTAGTTGCAGAATTCACTAAGCTTCACTTAACATTTAGTGTTTGTTTCATGCGAATCGGTACATAAATAAAAGTCCGACTCGCAGGAACTGCATCATCTTAGCGCGGTTCCGTTCATATCCCTAGTGTCATTTGAAAAGCTTAGAAAAGAAATAAATTTTATATATATATCTCGTGAAAATTGTCAAAATCCTCTCGAATAAAAGTGATATTAAGGCGTCAGGGACACCGACAGTTGCTAACTTATACACAGAAGCGGAAATTACACAATCCGGCTCTCATTCTAAAGCAATGCTCTATAAAGCAATACAAAATATACCTAATAAAGCCTTTTCTAGTGGATACAGAAGGATCAAGAAGAAGTACTCAAGATTGAGAAGAATACCATGCCTAATATAGCCTATATAGAATAATATGCAGAATAAAGCCTATCTAGTAGATACAGAAGGACAAATAACAAGTCAATATATAGAATAATAAACCTAATTAAGTCTATGGAGTAGATGCAAATGGACCAAAAACAAGTCTTGAGGAAGCCTGTTTATTTTCTACTTAAATACTTTTTATCAATATTTAGTATATAACCTGTGTTGAAAACTATTGATTGCTAATTGATGAATCGGGTTACAACTAAGTAGTCTTTATGAATATTTAGTATATAACCTATGTTTGGAAGTGTGTTATTTCAGTATCTAGATTAGTTTAAGAAATGTTGGTGAATGAAATCATTAAATTGCTCTCTGTACCCTGCCTATGCTTTGTATTTGTGTCGGCAGATACCTGGGGTATATTTACAACTCTTGAGGATTAACTCCTAGCAGGTAAATATCCTGGGGACCTTGTGTTTCTATGGAGACACCTCTATTCGCCCATAGTATCTAACCGTTGTGAAGTTTATTTTTTGGATTTAGGACTTAATATACATATGTAGACTAAATCGTCGGTCCTTAACTATGTAGACTCGCCAATGTTACCCAATCTTAGATACATCGTAATTAAAATTCACAGCAAAAAGACGACATGCCATCAGAATCCCCTGCTTAATAAAACAAATATAGAATAATATGCCAAATAAAGCCTATCTAGTGGATAATAATAGAGGGAAAACGCCGTTCGTGGTGGTAGAAAATCTTACAAGGCATTTCGCTCAGATATCTCCGAAATATTGTTACTAATTTTACGTATCCTGTTTTATAGCCAAATAGATTTATATTCTATAATCAATAAGAAAAAATTACTAGCAATAAAAACTATGGGTAACAGATGAAAATAGGGAATACCAAAAACAATTCTAAAGAACGAAATCAACACCAGTACTGTAATCTAGATATTCATACGGCATCTTCGAATTCTAACAAAAAAAACATTGCTTCTAATTATCCTGTTTTACGCACACATACATTTTCCTTACAAATACAACATAAGAAATTACAAAAATAACAGGCAATAAAAAACTAAGGGAAAGAGACAAAAAGTACAAAAAGAACGACAAAAACCCGTTCATATGAACTAAACAGACGTATTGGAAGTTTTAAGCACTTATTTCTTCGATCGACATCACCTAATCAAAAATTGTTTCAGAATCTTTTTTGTAGAGAATTTAGAAAGCTTTCAAATAGTTTCTATACACTTATCAAAATTTCCCATCCGTGTTCGAGATAGTATACGAAGTTCCCAAAACTTTTCATGTCTGTTCATAAAATATTTTATTCTAACCCTTCCTTAACTCCAAACGTAACCAAAAGTTTAACATGTTAGTTTTGATGAAATTCAAACATGCAAAAAATGTTTCAACTGAATCCCATGTTTGTAAGTACCCAATTCCAAGTGTAAGTTATTTCCACGCAACTATTTTTCCAATTTTCTCGAAAACGGTTGAAGCTATCGCCTTAAAAATGGTGTCATTCGTTTTCCTAGGCCGAGAAGCCTATAAAACAAGTGCTTACAAGCATATGCACTCAAAAACATAAGCGTTACGATTTTGTTTGCGCGAATTTCGCCCCAAACGCCATCTTCCAGTAGGCGGATTTTGCTGGTTAACGAACTTGACCTTTCAAATTGGACGAAGGATTTTTGTACCAAATTTCATCAAAATCGGACCATTGCTCTCTGAGCTACGCCGCGAACAGACAAATATATATATATATATATATATATATATATATATATATATATATATATAAATAAATAAATAAATAAATATATACATATATATACAAATTTGAACCACCGTCATTTTCGGTCTCTAGGGGTTCTGAAACGTAAAATTTTCTAGTCGGCACTTCCGGATTGTTTCATGAGATCAACCTTATAAGCGGAGTTCCTCCCTATGAAGGGAGGGAGGAACCGCGCTAAAAACGTTATGCCAATGTAAAGAATCACGTCGATCATTTCATGAACTATCTTTAATACAATACACACCAGAGGTTTTTTTGTCACGAAACTTCGTATATAGTATTCCCTTAGCAAATGATTTAACGAGTTCATTAACCAGCAAAATTGGTTCATCTGGAGGAGGGGATTACTCCGGACTCAAAGTCGGTCGGACGAAACTCGGTATTCGTTTGTGAAATATTAATAGAAAAATATGTTGTACAAATAAACTTAATCGGTTTATTAGGAGGGGGGTTTATTCTGGACCCGAATTACCAACTTACCACTACTAGCAGTAATCTATCTTTACATATAATAGAATTCTAACGGATCGCTGTCTTTACATGGAAGATATATGGGTAAAAATACTATTGGGGGCCTTTATCACCGCAATAGTATCCAAAACAATGATTTATAGAATTTTTGTCTGTTTGTCTGCTCTGTCAGACACTCAATACACACAAAGTTAAACAATCCTTAAGGGGTCTTGAGCTTCGTCACGTTTTAGCAATCCTAGCAGCCTGTATGCTTGATCCCCGATGGCTATACGCCTAATATCGAGAATAAATCTACTGTAAAGTAGATTTTTTTTAAAAAAAATACCCATACTACGGTGTTTATAATATAAAATAAACCAAAAAATATATCCAAAAATGCTGCCCTAAGTCACTATCCATGCAGATGACGTTGATAATAAAAATATTCATTTATAATCAATATAATTCAGAAGTTGTAATCGCTATAAGCATGCTCTCGCTATAAAATAGTCAAAAACTATATTAAAATTCCTGAAATTTTGTTAGTTGGTAGTTTTTTCTTTTCGAGTTTTACGGCGTATCAACTATAAGGCTATTAACGCCGGGCTATCTATAGGTTGCCACCCTTTTGTAATACCAACAGCTCGTGGTCGGCCACCCATTCAGGTTCTGACCACGCACGACGTTGCTTAACTTCGGTGATCTACGGGAACCGGTGCATTCAACGTGGCTATGGCCGTTGTCGTTAGTAGGTAGTATTCGTAATAAGATTGACGAAACAAATTGTCAGCTGCTTATATGTGGGTGGAAAAGTTGTCAGCTGGCGGTATAAAGCGGAGCGCGCGCCATGCGCTCAGCTCTTATACACCTGACAAGTTTTCCACCAAGATATGAGTAGCTGACAATGCTTTTCGTTAATCTCACTACAAATACTATTAACCACCATAATTTCAGCAATCTTAAAATGGTTTCAGAATTTCGTATTTTTGCCAAGTTTAGACCCCCAGCTGACAATCAGTCCACCGCTGGCCGGCCAGCTGACACATGCCAATGATTATTGTATAATGAAAGGTGGTTCTCCAACAAATTTCATGAATCTTAAAATCGTTTCACATCATCATATTTTTCCTATGTTTGCAACGCCCTTGCAGCCAAACCCACCACTACCTAGCCAACTGACAAGTGGCACTGTTCTAGTTAAGACGAGTACAATCAAAAAATGAAGAATCTTAAAAATGGTTGCATGAAATGTACACGGGCCGACGGACTATTACGCAGTCCCTATGACATGGCGCGAACCTAAACCTTCTAAAATAGGAAGATATAAACGATCTGATCCTGGATCTTGGTTTAAGTAAAAGCTAGGCAGAATTACTCGCCTCAAGATTGAAATGCTGGAACCTGCATAAAATCACCCATTGTTTTCCTTTTAGCAGTCAAGACTTTATAGTTAGTTGACCAGTGTTATTTAGCACAGCCTAGTATTAGTTACATAGGAATATATATATATATATATATATATATATATATATTATCTATTAATTAATCTAGCGCCCTAGATTCATAAGCGGGAGATGGTGGGTTCGATTCGAAGAAAAAAAAACAGGGTGACTACTGCACGAAAAAGTCATGATTTTTGAAAGGATGTCACGAAATTTCAGTTTTACTGGAGTCTAAAATAATCCCGTGACTTCCGTGCGTTCGTAATTGTAACTGTTTTCCTGAAGCGATTTAATTCTATCTTTATTGTAGAGTTCCATGTAAGGTTACAAATAATTTTAAGCTAACATTTTAGGATTTTTATTATTAAGTGAAATTTTTTCTTTTTAGTAGGCATGAAATATGCATTTCAAGTCATGAAAATGTCACGAAAAAGTCATGCAATTTGCTTTCACAAAAGTAGTAGTTTATTAAACTCTCCAAATCCTGGTTAGTTCGATGAAAAATTCTCAGGATTGTTCCTTCGACTGTGAAGTCATTAGGGACAGCTTTCTCTATGATCCACCTTTTTTTTTCATTCTTTTATATTGCGGTAACATCTGGACTATTGTGTCTCACCATGTGAACTCTTAAAACTGTTTTACCCAATAGAGAAACGTTTTTCCGCTCATTTTTTATAAACGAAAGGGAGGGATGATGGAAATATTAATTAATAATTATTTATTACCGTAGTAAATAGTGTAATTAAGAATGCGATTACGTAATAATCTACCTCAGTTGCATTTGGCGGGAGTATAGTTTCCTATCGATATGTCGAATATTATGACATAACAGCTCGACGCCTTGTTCGTCGGTTGAATATGCATGCCTGTCTTATTGAATGACAAGAGGTATTCCAATCTCTTCATATGCAAATTCATGGGTTTCGACAGTTTAGAGTGAAGGACAACCTCTATGTAAACGTGGATGAACTTAAGTCCAGAAGCAAAATGTAGTTCTGTTTGTTTGAAATTCATGTTATGAATGTACGGTATATATGAAGTCATCTCTAGATACAATATATGGCGCAGCTGGTAATTAAAAAAATAAATTTAATATCATCAGATGTAGCACATAGTTTAGGAATCGTTGAATTAGAGTGATCAAAAAAAATGTATGGAAAGGACCTTTTTGATGATAATCAAGAGAGGCATATGCGCCCAAAACTATCCTTAGAAGCTATGTCGAGATGTTGAGAGTTATATAGGAATTCATAGCCTTAGATATGCTAGGCATATTAGTGGCATGCTTTAGGGGGTAATACTAGGTATTTTGTAATTTCTTTTTTCACCATTTTTTGGTAGTATTCCATGGACTTAAATGCTTCCTTACCCCCCCCCCTTAATTAAACAAAAGCGTATACAAGAATGTTTATGTCCTGGAAAAGTTTTTTTATGTACAAAAAAATCGATTTTTCTACTAAAGTCCTGTTACATTTTAAAATTAAAAACCATTATTGTACCTTTATTATAAGAAATTATGAAAAAAAAACTTAAAAAAAAAAAAAAAAAAAAAAAAATTAGCTTTTCTGTAGGTACATTAAAGAATTAAATCGATTCTCTCAAACCAATGTTTTTGAAATCGGGCGATAAGCTAGCGACTTCAATTTTCACCTGATGAACTTTAAATTATAACTGCAGCTTCCTAATGATATTTGCTAGAGAATTATGTTTTTCGATTAGTTAAATTATAGCGATTATATCATAGATTTTTGTTTTTTTTTTTTTTTTCTTTTATATATAATAGAAAATGAAGAATTGTTCACCATTTTTGAAAAAAGTTAATATTTCTTAAAAAAAAATCCTACTTATCTTTGTAGATTTTACCTTCTTCTTCCAAAATAATATCAGTTTTTTATTCTAGGATAAAAATTGCCGCCCCCGAAAAAAGAGTGTTTCCGTTCATCAGATAAAGCGCCGTTATTTTGCTTTCTAAGAATTATATCCTTAAAGACTTTTATATCCCGTATAAAAGCTACGACATAAAGAATTATAATAACATGGTAGGGCGCTGACGACCGTGTGGTTTTCGCCCCAAATTATCCTAACAAACAAGGACCAATTGACTCATATTCTGGAGTTGTTCAAAACTGGGGCGCGCACTAAAGATGTTTTGATCTACTGGTGTCGTTTGATGGTCGCAGTGGGAGTCCAAGAAGCTTCTGAAGCTTGCCCAAATAATATTATAATAGTATATATTATATAACATACTTCAATATTTGAGGCGTATAGATGCAAAAGCGTTTCTATCCAATTTATGGCTCATAAAATGTTTTTCAAATCTGTACCAATCCTAGCTACTTGATATCGAGAAATCACCAACGTTATAATATAGAGCAGTATATTATACTGTTCTATATTATAACGTTGGTGATTTCTCGATATCAAGTAGGTAGGATTGGTACAGATTTGAAAAACATTTTATGAGCCATAAATTGGATAGAAGCGCTTTTGCATCTATACGCCTCATTTAAAGACACATATTTTCTATAATTTAATAAAACCTGTAACATATAAATATAATTGAGATTTAAATGAATTCGTGAACAAACACTCAAGTTTTAAATTGACGTAACGACTGTAAAAAGTTCATCAAGAAGTCATATCTGAACTTATTCTCAATTGTAAGACTAAAAGTAACCCTCATTGCCTTTGTAAAAACATCGAAGTAATAGGTACAAAGAATTATTAAGTATTAGAACAATATTCTGTAATTGAATGTAAAGTATTTTATTTCCATTCTGAAATTAGATTTGTAAGTTCTCTTCATAAAGTGCCAGGTTGCTTTTACAACAGTCCAGCCCGATGTCAGCAGAGAATAAATATGTCTTCATTATTTAAGCTAGCAGTACTTGCGGATATGCCTAGGTCAGCAGACTGCTGGAAATAAAACTCAGGAAGCTCAATATCTGTTCTTGCTTACCAAGCATGAAAATCAGAGAGAGAAGGTAGAGTTTTCAAGCTGGAAACAGCCTTGTACATAATACAGCATTCAGCTCTTATTTTTCGGTACAAATCTTAGCGCAAGTCTTCAAGTAGATTAGTAAATACAAATTTTTATTTTGGCTACTATTAGGTATTTATAAATGAGAAATTATAAGTCTACCCAACGATTTTTTTTATAGGCCTCGTAATAAGACCATATTTTATAAGAAAGCAACGGGTAAATGAGACAGCCTCTAATAAACTAATTTGTCATTTTTACAACACCAACTAAATATTCTATAGAAAGCGTCAAGTAAAGATCAACAATTATCTTAACTTGCTTCTCATATTATACATTGCCAGCTAATATACTAACTCGGCCAAAGATTTTCATCACCATTTTTGTTTTACAGCTTTAATGCAACATAGCAAGCACGCAACACACAGCAGTCCTCAAAAAAATATAATGTGGGATGAGTTACATTTTAAACATACCTACTGAGTTAAAAAATTAGAAGATAGTTGTATATTTTTTTTCGATGTCATATATTAGTATTTCAGAAGTTTACTGCTTGAATCCATGTTACAAATTATCTTGCTAAGAAATAACCACCATGCTGAGTTATATTTAGAGTGGCTTGCATAAAATATAACTAAGGGCTAAAATAGTATCATTTAGACGCTGGTTAATTGTGGCTAACGTAGTAATTTAGAAGACAATGAAGATTTTTAGAGGCGAATAATGCTAGTAAAAAGAAGTTTGTTTAATTAGCACCCTTAATAAATGTAGTAGGTTTATTTTTGCATTAACAAACATTATTCTAATATGAACACTATTTATTGTTAAGGATTTGGATTATGCCTATCAGTTTTGATTAAATGGTCTAATCTACTATATATTTGTCAAATACCACTCACTCACCTATCATCGCCCAGCCCAAACCACTTGACAGAAAAATTTGAAATTTTGCATGGACACTCCCCTTAGAATGTAAACACTCGCTAAGAAAGTTTTTTTTTATATAGATATTCAAATTTTTAAATATTTTTAGAGGGGTTTGAATTTTCAGTTGGTTTTAAAGAGAGTTGGCACGCTTAGGCAGCATGCCTTGCTAGGACAATAACAGGTCAGCTGTTACCGTGCTGTATCTATTTCATAATATTATGTTTATTTGCGGTTCATTTCAACTATGATGGCAGACCTTGAATTACTAGAAATAAACGATGATTTTGTCACTCATAGAGTTTACGCCTTAGCCCTTGCACAGCCTCCTCATCCCCAGTCAGAACACTTCTTGGTATTGCTCGCAAATATAATGGGTGTTTCCAAATTACATCTTGGAAACATAAATAACATTTGAACATCCATTTATTATTGATTATTGACAATGAATTTTAACATGTACTGGTTAAAGTCCTGTTCCTTGTAACCTATAGATAACGGGTTATCTTTAGGTTATATGTTTCTTAACACTGGTCCGGAGCGCCCCAGTGTCAAGAAACATTATACTTTGATTACTTATCAATCGATGCATAAATGACGGGAACCTTGCTATAATAAACTGCACAAACTTATGGTGTAGCTGATGATACATTATTTAACGCAATAACATAACTACTTATCTGCCGTGACGAAGCACGGGTAGCCAGCTAGTTTAATATATATGCAAATGTTTCGTTTCGGCTTTGTTCGCGGGTGTTATTTTAGTGATGTACCATTTACCAATCGGATTAGTTCTTCCTGTCCTCATTGAACTGATATACGATTGAAAATCCCCCGAAAAGGTGGGACAACTATTTTTTTATGTTTACTATCTAAATATGTAATTTTATGTAACAACTATGACCGAACTTTCGCTAGGTATCTCTATCTTCCTCTGAGCCAATTCGCTATCTATATTCTTGTTTTAGCCGAGGATCGAATATTTTTCGAATTATATATTTATTTAATATTTATATCTGGGAGAGTGACAAGGGTGAGACGTCACAATAAAATGTGTTCCAAAGTAGTACTTCATTAATGTAATATTTATATGCACATTTGTTTATTCGATAATTGTGGTACCTGATTATAAATTTTCATAGGCTTTAAAGTGATCAATAGAGTAATTTATTAATCACTTTATTATTTGTAATAATTTTAAGTCATTATTATTCATTATCATTTATAGCTTAATTTTTGGTCATAAAGTAGGTAGGAGAAAGATTATTAAATGAAGTGGAGCATTTTCGTCGGGGGCTAAAAACTAGCACATACAGAAAGAATTAAAGAGATTTGTACACAAAGGAAATCAACTTGTCAAATCAATCTTCTACCGAGCACGTATGTTTGTGTGATCTACCGATCACTTTAAAACGTTTTTGTGCTTTCATTTAGTAAAATCTAACTTACTGCATTCATGACTTGAGAATCATGCCCCTTTTCTCTCTTACGACGTGGCAAAAGTAGAGCAGACATGACGTGCAAAACGTTATCCTGTTAGCATCCTTTATAAATCAAAGCTGGAATGGGTTGGCAAGTCCTGTACCTAACTACCAGAAATCAATCTTCTGTCAGCAAGTAGTTTCGCTTCCCGTTGCTCCTAATGCGAGAAATTAGTTCTGAATCTTCGCCTAGGTCAGTAGGACTAACGGTGATTATTATTTTAAAGAGTGTGTTTCATCCCTCCATATCAGAAAGATTGACCTTATGATTACATCCGGACTTGGTGACGCGATATCTCGACATTTCTTATCATAACTCACTAGTAAGGTTACGGAACGTGAGGTTAAGGTTCAAATTCTACGATGTGTGAGCGTGCGTGTTTTGTGATTAAAAAATTGTCTACTTCTGATGAAATGTTGCAAAAAATCCTTTATTTAAAAAAATGCCCATCCCAGATGGAAGAACTTTGGAAGTTTTCAAAGTGTTAGTCCGTTCCATTGGCTTTCTTGAAAATCACATAAGGGATAAGTAGAGCATGGAGATTGCCGAGATGTTGTAGTTCCTTCGAGTTTTTTAACCACCGAAGGAATTAAAAGAAGACAACTCCGAATTCCAATATCAAGATTGCCACCAGAAAGGTTCGTGAATATTGCCTACCTTTAGAACCCGGTGCCATCTATACGTAGAGCTAGCTATTTCGTTTAACAGTCTCCAATTTGTACCTTCAATCCTGTGCACTAACTAATGACGAACGACTACCCCTATGGAACTACTCTCAGTCTCAAGATATTTTGAAGCCATATTCGTTATTAACAATGTAAGATCATCATAATAAATTCTCTGATCTGCTAATGCTTTCAAGCAAGCTTAGTTCCTCGCCTTCATTTTAGCGCGTTCCTGCCCGTGCCATTAGTGAAACTACACTCTCGGCTTAATTAAGTCGTAGTTTTCCTCTATTTGAACCATAACACGCAAACAACCGTGCATCCTGCTCTAAATAGCTTCAGAATATCAAACACATATGCCTACTGGCTGACCTCATACATCTGCTTCGGATTCTGCCAGTGTCCCTTCCTCGCTTGCATGAACTACAAATGGCGATCTGATGACTTTGCGACATCACGTAGGTCTCTCATTGTTATATGCCATTGCCCTCAATTCATACATTGCAATTTGTATCAGCTTTGGTGGTCTAGTGAAGAAAACATGATGACATATTCATAAGAAAATATTTGAATCGTGTCTTGTATTTGGTTTATAGATTTGTATTCTAATGGTAACATCACATTATTGCATAGAAATACACTTCTTTGGCCATGTATAATGTCATTACTGAGCATATTTCATCAATAAGACTTACCAACCTGTTTAAATTAATTCAAAAGGTTAACCAAAAAGGTAAAATTAAGATTTGTGACAATTTTAATCAACTAAATCAAAGTAACTAAAAATCAACGGAAATCATTCATAAAACATTCTAATATTAAAGAAATCTTAGAATAATCTTTATAAATAAACAAAAAGAGCAGACCTCCATATGTATACTTGTACTTGAATTGAATTCCTATCACCATCTGATATCATCTCCAGCGGATCAACTTTATTCAAATTTTTCGCCTGGACTCATCCTGTCGTGTTAGAGGCGTTTGGCTAATGCGAAACAGTGAAAATGTAATAGTATGTAAATGATAAACCACTGAAAAACGATTCGACATATTGATAATAAGACTCCGCATAGAAATTTTCAAGTAGAGAAAGCACTTTACAACTGGTTAAAGTAGAAATCATGCGGAAGTTGGACGTATCACAAGTTAAAATGAAAAGTTTTTTTTTGTTTCTTGGAGTGACTTTTTCCAGCTGCTCCTATGGTTGATAAATGCAAACCCACTTAACCAGAGGCTTGCAACAAGCCTCTCCTTTGTAGCAGCCTACCACGCTGAACATTTCATCTCTTTCTTTTTATGGTTCAGTAATTTTAGACACAGCACGAATAAGAACTGAAAAAGGTTGTTTGTTTGTTTTTTTCAACTTTAACTAAGCTTAATTTTGGAAATATGAACTAAGTAAAAATTATTGTCTGGTTAAACGATAATAACCTTTGGATATTTGCAATCGTTGTTCTCTACACACACTTTTAGATAAAAGTTGTATTAGCTGATAAAATTACCTTTGAAAAAAATACTCAGCCGGCTAAATGTAATTTATCCGCGGCAGAATGATGTTACGGAATTTGATAAACGAACATACCAAGCAGTAAGCTCTAGATGGAAGTATTTTTTTTTTTTCTTGCGAAACTGTATTAATTTTGCAAAGTAGCGAATTTTTGTTTGTGTTTAAGGGCAAAAAACTACAAGGTTATCATTGCCCGAAGTATTGAATGTGAAAAGTGCTTTGGTACCTTATAGATGACTTTATATATATTTTATCTTGTTAATGAGACTTAATGCACATTCGTTAGTTTCATTTTGTGTAATTCAGTCCAACAGAAATCAGGCTAGATTGAAAATGAAAAATGCGTTTTTTCTCATTCGATACTTTGCATTTATATCGACGATTTAATGCGTATTCATACGACATAGTCATATTCGACGATGTTCTTTATATTAGTACGCATTAACTATTTTGTTTAAGTTCTAATGTATGATAAGTCATAGTTGCGTTTCTGTAAACATTGTTAGCTTTACTATTTGATCAGCGGATAGTTACCATGTACAATTTGGTAGTATAGCTGAATCAGAAGCCTATTTATTCAGGAATTTAAAGTCTATGATTCTTGAAATGTGAATGAATGATTTTTTTTTTTTTTTTTTTTAATGACCAGACTGAAATTTTGACTACTTAGTTATATTTTTAAAACATTTCTAGCTCGCTCGCCATTCATTACGCTTGACAAGTGCTTTCTTTTTTAGTTATTCAAGCAAACATTTAAAAAGAAGGGTTGATGATATCTGGTGAACTCGAACCAATATTTTACTGTGACAATGTTCTCTTTATGTGACATTGACATGTCACATAATTTACACAATTATTGCCTGCTGCATAAGCAAAGTATTTGATGCGAAAATGTCTATCCAAAATGCATTAATTGCTGAAATATCGGAGCGACAAACAGTTCGTTACTTTATCAAGGGACAAATATCATTCTATCTTATTCATAAAAAAACTCAAATTCCACATTGACACTCATTAAAAATTGCATACCTGACGCCACCATCTTACAATTCTTGTACTGACGTTAATTAAATCAGGACACATATTTCACATTTAAATACTACTGTGCACCCTACATTTGCCGAGGGTCATTTTCCAAGGCCAACGCCGTTTTAATTATTCTATTATTATCTACAATGTCTTGACTTATGTTAGTCCAAGAGCTGGTAGCGCCCGTTTCATGAAGTGTTTTATTCATCTTGAAATTTTGCTATAGTGCATCACTTGGATAGATACGAAGGTAAAAATGTCTTGGCTAGACTTAACTTGGGTAGACTTAACTTGGGTACTGTGCATAGAGGACAAGCACAAAAAAATGGCAAAAAAAAAGTATTTTATTCAGAAGCCAACAATCATTAATGTAAAATTAAGGCAAATTTACAATGAATATTAAATAAGGCTGACACTTTTAAGGGGGTAAACATGTAAAAATAAAACCCGAAGTTTTTTTTTTTTTTTATACATTAAATGAAGTGTTTTATTCACGCTGCGTTTTAAATAGCGTCGTTAATAAACATAATCAAAAATAATTACAAAAGGGCTGACACTTTTTGTTGGGTTCAATTATTAATTATTAGGCATATGTTTCCTAAATTTGTTAGTTCAATCATTATTGCGTTAAACTGAATTGTTACTACCTCGATATTTGGCGGCATCTCGCGGTTACACTAGGAATAGGTTGTCAACCCTTAATCTGTCCCAAAGAGACCCTCGTGTCGAACCTCGTTGATTCAGGAAAGTTCCAGTGTATTTAGCATATCTCCATATGAGAGTAATTGGAGTATAAAAAGGCTAGCTATAAAAAAAACTAAAAAAAAATATTTATTATAATTCTATATTTTTTTTCTAATCCAACTTATGACAACAATAGAAGACTCTGGGTATTATCCGGATTGAAGATACTAAGACCGTAGTTCGGGGACCCCTGAACTTGACCAAGCACAGTAAAACTTCGAAGACTATCCTCTGCACTGGGGTTCGCCTGTCTCTACGGGATTTTACTTGTAGCTCTGGTCCCAGCCTGAATGCAGCCCGTCTTATTTCATCGGGACAAACACTATATTTCCTCCATTCAAGGTAATAAATCCAGGGCTGAAGTTAAACCTTAAAAGAATATGCATTTGTGTACTTGTATTGTAATGTTTTGGCAAAGGTATTAAGTGCTCAACAACCGTGTTCAGAGATAACACGGTTCTGTAAAAAACCTTAAGAATGAATTATTGAAAAATTGACAATTGGTACCAGAGAATTCCATTATACTGAAAGTATTTAAATTTACCGGCCTTGAAAAATGTACGGGTCATTTCATTATCAAAATATCATTACTGTCAGTAGTATTCAATAATAAAATATTTAGGCTGGAGGTATCGGATATTGAACGTTGTTCATTTCTTTTTTGTCCGAAAACTGAATGCCATAAGAACAACTTATCCGAATTTATACTCAACAGAAGCAGTCAATTTGTCGGCATTTTGGCCATCAACATGGGATTTGAGTAGAAATTCGTGTTCTATCTGCGTGGGTCCCCTGAGATTGAAGGAGGAGTCGTGTGGGTGTAGATCCTACGATAGGACATAATGACCGGTGCATAAGGAAAGTTACAAGTAAGTACTTATGATTGGTCTCATGCAAATGCATCTTGCCAAGGACGACGGGCTGTTGGCCCTTCAAGTGGGATGCCGGCAACCACTCATTTTCTTAACTCATTCTTTTTATTATATATGTCCTTCTCCTCTATACTTCCACTCAGCTCTTACAAAGCCCCTGTCAGACAGATAATTCAAGGGTATTCAAGCACCAAGCATTTCGTCTCCTTATTGATTTTTATTTTTATTCGCGTCGCTTCGATTAAATCACCTCTATCTAATGATGGCTGCAGTTCGTTGTACAGATATCTGACCAGATGCACATATCAGAAATGATTCTAAAAACAGAAAGGCCGTAAAAAATAATCAATATTATAGAAACTTCAAAATAATAAAGAAATAAAAGGATACTCTGATATTCGTTTAGACATAAAAAACAAAAGATTAAAACACTAGGAGTAAATGAAAAGAATGGATCCTTTTGAGACTAACAAACCAAATCGTGGAATTTATAATTTAAGTCGGTCGGTGGAAGATTGATAAAAAATGAATGGAGCAAGTATGAACACACAGAATATTAAGCATACTTGAATAATAATAATAATAATTATATATATATATATATATATATATATATATATATATATATATATATATATGGGACAGGTTTTCTTCTCCTTCTTCCTGCGATATTTCGCTAGAGACCTCTTCAGCTTCGTCAGGCCATTAATTTCATCCTTAGTACAGGTCATTCCCTTGGAAATCTCGAGAGGAATCCAGCGCTGGAAAGGAAGCTGTTCTAAGACTCCACAACAGTAAACTGAAAGTATCCTATGCGGAAATGACTCCCTCCGCCATCTCAACCTAGGAAACACTATTACCAATATGTTTATTATCTGACGTTTACTAAAATACTCATTTTACTGTTAAATATCCTAGAAAAATAAATTAAAAAGTGATGTAAACAGAGACAGAAACTCTTTCAAAAGAACAAAACTAATACTTAGAACTTATTTCACCGACTGACATCACACCATCGAAAATTGCTTCAGAATGTTTTCTTTGTACAGAATTAAGTAAGGTTTTGAATGGCCATTTTTCACTTACCGCGAATTTTCAACTGTTTTCGAGACATTCACGAAAACATACGAATATCAATGAAAAACTTTGCATGTCTTTTATAAAAAAAATTATATCGAATACTTTCGTAACTCCAAATGTAACCAAAATTTAAACATTTTTTGAAGTTAAGATAAATTTCAAACTGGTAGAAAACATTTCAATGGAATCCCATGATTCTAAGTACCTTAAACGAAAATGTGCTACAAAAACATTTTTTTTTTCCACTTTTCTCAAAAACGGTTACAGATACCGGGGAACCGCGCTAATGTGATTCTCAGCGATAAAAAACACAATCATACCTCACTCATACATAATTAGTGTGTGATGTCAAATATAAAGAAAATTATTTTGGTCATATCACCTGGTTTTTAAAATCAGACCTGAATACAGTTTTTCAGTCAGTAAAGTTTAAAGCATGGTTGGGCTTAAGAGCAAGCCTAGCAAATCTTATATACATATATAAAACAGGTCCTGAGTAGCAGATACTATAGAGGTATATGATTCAAGACCATAAGGCACAGTAAGGAGATAGTGTGGTCAGTATAGAAGTGTGCGGTCAGTATAGATAGTGTGGTCAGTATAGAAGGAGATAGTGTGGTAAGGAGATAGTGTGCTCAGACCGCCTGATTATTCCCTTGCTGTTCCGACTCCTATGGTCATTAGCACCAAGGTAGCCGTTAATAAATTATGTAAAGGCTGGGTTGGCCTAGGGACGGTCAGGGAGGCGGAATCCAACCCATGAACGAAGACACCAGAAGATAAAAATCTTAAGTGCTTACTCGGGATTTGAAATCAGGTCCTCCAGCTTATTAGTCCAGTGCTCTACCACGGAGCTAACCCCGCCCCCATATGTGTGTATATATATATATATATATGTTTATGTATACATACATATATATAGCGTTGAAATGTAGTAAACAGAAATGTACTCATTTGTAGTTATTTTTCGAGAATTGTCTGCTTGTATATTTACGTTTTCATAGAGATTGTTTACTTACTTTTAACTTTACGTTATTAAATGTATTTTATCAGCTGTGACCTTTAGACTTAGACTATCCATCATTATGTCCCTGCTTCGTATATTCCACTCCAGTTATTCGACTAATATTACTAGAATCCTGAGAACATCATTTCCAAATGCTAATTGCTCGTTTTCATTAAAGAACATGGAAGTTTACCCGGTGTAACGAGAGCGGAAAATCTAATAAGCTTTAATAATGCATTATACAAGGATATTAGTCGGAGAATCAATGAATTGCTTACTGTGAAATTGGGTCATGTTATATTTAGAAGCCTTTTAATGCTTCGTTGCTTCGGTATTAGGGGTACTCAACAGGATCCATCTAAGGTCAGAAAATCAATCCTGTAAATATATTTAATAAAGAAATGAAAAAAATTATATATATATATATATATAAAAGTCCGACGACACGCATGAACTGCTACATCTTAGTGCGTTTCTGTAACACTTACTTTATTTTGTTGTAAAAGGAATAAATAAATAAAGGACTTACTAAGGTCTGAGGAATGGATCAAACCATTTGTGCTTTTAAATTAGACTGACCTCAGAATTCCTTCCTTTTATGGGGGAAAAAGGATAATATATAAAAAAAAAAGTCCGTCACGCAGGAGCTGGATAACTAAGCACTTTCCTCAGAATTTTTGTAGTGTAGACTATATTACTGAATAATTTGCTGTAAATAACCTACTTAAGTATAATCAAACGTGAATAGTTCTGCTCATTTACATTTCTTATGAGAACTGTTCAATTATTAATTTTGTAAATAATTTGCTTCCAGAGTTATGTTTATACATAATACTTTACTCTACTTAATAAATACACAAAAACTTCACATTCCGTCTTTTGATCTGACGCAGGAACAGGATACTGTCCCCCTAGTGGGAGATAGGGCTCCTCGCGGCGCCTTTGGAACCTACGTCTGACGGGCTAATCGTAATGAAACAGAGTTTAAAGTAAACCCTCCTTTCCAATAGACCGATTTACTTCATTTTTACAACACTTTCTCATGAGATACCCACGACGTATACCGCGTTTCGTTACAATACAGCAGAAATTACGACCGTTATGAGTATATTAGTACTTTAGGTCCGGAGTAAACCCCCCCCCCCCTCCAAATAACCCGGTTTAGATTATTTTGATATCCCATTTTTCTCTGTTGATTACCACCACGAATACCAAGTTTCGTTGAAATGTTACAAAAATTATGGCTGGCAGTGGCAAATTGGTTTTGTGGGTCCGAAGTAACCCCCCCCCCCCCCTCCTAATGAACCGATTTAGTTTATTTTTACAACGTATTTCTGACTTTAGATCAAAATAACGAATACGAATAATTTTGGGTCCGGTGTAAACCCCCCCTCCCGATGGACCGATTTTGGTGGTTAACGAACTCGTTCAATCGTTTGCTAATTGAACCCTATATACCAAGTTTCGTGAAGAAAAAAGAAAAACTCTGGCCGCTATCGTGTTAACACACACACACACACACACACATATATATATATATATATATATTTATAAATATACAGATATATATAAATTTTAACGGGGGTCATTTTCGGTGTCTACAAGGTAGGATCGATAAAGATTCGAAGAAATTTTTCAAAAATTCCGTCATAAGTGCAACCTCAATAGCTACTTTCCTTCGGAGGAAAGTGCTAAAAAGTCAATTAGTGCGTTTCCTTAACGTTAGTGTCATTTGGAAAGCTGTTGACATTGGAACGTTTGCTTTTCTAGCTTCTTCCTTTTTTGGGGGTGTTTTTCTTTCATAAACTAATTTTAGTTTTGAAAAATTTAAACACCTAAACAATGAATTTTGAAAAAAAAAAGAAAAAGGATGCTGACTCTTAAGTGGACATTTTTCTCACTTTCTCGACATCCGCTCTTTCCTAAGTCTATTGCTTTTTAGGCCAAGTATGAAAGTCAGGAGTTGTAGCTTTTAAGCAAGGTTTCATGAACTGAACTGTTGACGTAAGAGTAAAATGTGTAAATGTGTAGAATTCAAACAATGCTTTTTTAAGTGTCACAATTCTAAGCCCTGCGACAACATGTAGCTCCAAGTATCTAAAATAACAATCTCAGTTTATGAGAGTATGAAATCTTTTTTTTAGAATACCAATAATATTTTTTTTAGAAATAGAATACCAAGGGATTATACACAATGCCTAGGAAATGGTGGTGACATCCTGTAAAAACTAATATTTTCTACATTTTGCCGGCAACATATATATGTATATATATATATATATATATATATATGTATGTATTTAGAAATCTATGGGTGTAAAATTGCCTTTGTTCGCTACTTACACCAAAGTTGGAGCAATCAGTTCAGAAAGTTGTTATTGAAAATCCGCACGGGACGTAAACCAACAAAGTAGAAATATTAATAGGTACTTCTATATTTTAGTATGCGCCATCAAATGTTGCACAGTTTTCTGGAATATTTTACACCACGTAAAGCTGAGCAGATAGATTTTATCGTGACAGGGACTTCAGCCATGTTGGAATAGCAATAGCCGGCAGTTTTAGATAACCTAATGTCAAAAGCTTGTAATGCCCAGAGGGCAGTTTTAGATTTTAAATCCGTACTCGATGGATGAATCTTCAGATCGCACCATAAAACTCGTTTCTCGTTAATATTTTATCAATTTATGGGTAGATACTTATATCGAATGTTTTCATCGTCTATAGGAAATAAATTTTATCTCCCGGATACCTACGCGTGTGATCAAAATGTTGGAAGATCAACAACTCGGTAGTTTGTGTCACTTAAGATCATCGAATTCGTCAATGTTCAAATCGTTGGTAATTCTGATTCACTAATAGATTATATCGAGGAGACATCCTCCTATCTATGGCAAATATTTTTACAAATTGCCTATTTGGATGTAACAATGTATTTCATTTTAAAGAAGGTTAAAGTTCAATAACTACACAACGTTTTTCACTACTCCTTTATTTTGCTGTACAAGTTTCTCGTATTTTTTACACCTCTTCAAGGGCACTTAAAATCATATAACTAGAGCCCGGAAGTTAGGCAAAATGCCTTTTTTATCTGAATAGATATATTGAAGAATCAGATTGAAATAAATATGTTTTCGTGCATTTAGGAAGTGTAGAGACAATTTTTATTTTGCCTTTTTTGCCTATTTTTGGATATAAAGCCGTTTTTCCTCGTTATGCAATTTTTTCCTGCCATTTAAACATTTTAAAAAGCACATAATGAATTTCGATATTCAGTTCATCGAATACAAAAAAGGTGGCACAAATTAAATTACATATTACCTTCACAAATATCTATTCGAAAGCTTATTTTCCCAACCCATGGATTTAACCTCTGTAAATACACAGAACCTTCCTTAGGTTCTGTTATTTACAGTAGCTTAGTAGAAGGAATGCACAAGCATAATGAATAGGAGGAAAGAGAGAGGATGGGAGAAGTACGTCTCCTTCCTCACACCCCTTTTGCTTTGACAATGGTGTAATTACATGGTATTCCGGATTTAGAAATGATAAGATAATGCAGAGGAAGTTTTTCCATGATGAAAAACATTTTTTCATAGAGAAGGTCTATGACAGTTGATACTTTGAAAAAGCATCTTCTTGTTGCTTGTAACAAGGGAAAGTAAGAGTAAGTACACTAATTCTGGTATAAATTGGTAATAAAGAAATGAATGAGTATTTAAAATACAAATTTTCATTAATAATGAGTGAGATTCCTCTTTGCCTTTACTCCTAATAAATGCCTATTTTAATTACAGTACCGCCTATTTTCAGTATATCAAGTGCCTTTTTGCCTGCCTATTTTAACCAAAAATAAATGCCTATCTTCCGGGCTCTACTTATAATATTACAGCCTTCTGCAAGCAGGGCCAAGTCTTGTCTGGAAGGTTCTGGAATGGGAAGGTCGTAATGGTATATTCTTTTAAGTGAACCTGAAAATTTGTCAAAAATAAGGAGCACCTAGTAAATTATGTTGTGTAGTTATTGAACATTGACCGTCCGCCATATTAAATACATTGTGGAAAATAGGTTCACCCTTCAAGGGGTCTCCCGTGGTCTAGTGGCTATCGCCTTAGATTCATAAGTGGGAGATTGTGGGTTCGATTCCCATCGGCGCACAGTGGGCAAAACGTCTATTTTACGGCGACAAAAGTCGAAAATATAATGTGGTCGTAAAAAGTCAATTTACGCGTCAAAACGTGCTAAAGTCTTTTATTCATTGAAAACAGAACAATTTTTTTTATCGAGTTTAACCCAAACCTGTTTAAGACAATAAGGAAGGCAACTATTGCTAGTCACTTCCACTTCCTCTGTTTAGTCTTGATCCAACTACGGTCCTTGTAAATTGTATTTTAAAAATTTTGTGCAATTTTATAAATTCTTTTCACAATGGATTTATTACCTAGTGGTATGTTCTTTATAAATACATAATATATATCTAATAACAGAAAGGCATATCAAAGAAAAAGATATATTTATGAAATTATTGCTAGATTGTTCATATTTTGTTGATTACTCAAGTTTGAGTAAGGTTTAAAAAAAAGTTCCACAAAGTTCCAGTTCCAAATATTTTGTTTCGAAAAGCCTTAAGCTTCTACTTTACTGTCTTGAGACTTTCAGCTCCCCCTTCTTCCCCCTTTTAATGTAAATTTAAATTTAGTCACCCACTAAATATTGTCTAGTATTAGAAGTAAGAAGGTAAAATGTAAATATTTACTTTCTTGGATCTTCAACGGGCGACGGAAGGGATTATTAATCGGACTCTAAGAAAGGGAACATTTTCCAGTGTTTATTGCAGTTTTGTGCTTGTAATTACTTTTCCATTTTTCGGACAGAAACTACGTGATTATTTAAATTTCATGTTACCAATGTAGATGTAATTAGCCTATGGAAGTGTAGTTTACCATATGATCAATTTCAAGAACTTCATTAGAAAATGAGGCTGACGATACTGACTCAGAAGAAAATGCTGAAGGATGTAGCAGTATTGACTCAGACGATGATTGATGGATAATTCGTTTTTAGTGCATAATATAATTGTATATATTTGTTATTATTAAAAAAAAAACAAGTCAGTACAATTATTTTTTTCTTTAAGTTGTTAGTCTATTTTTTTTTCTTTATTTTCGAATTATAGCGTATGTATTATTTTTTTATGAATATATGTATTATGTTTATGTAAATAATAGACGAAAATCGGTACTACTTAAATGTTTCATAGATTTACAAAATGTTTTCCCAATTTTTATCTATTATGTCAAAATATTTGTGTGCCTACAACATTTGTTTGTTGGGTATACTAAAAACTATGGGCCAAAGATTTTTTTAAATATTTTTCCCTATCTCAGTGACCTCAAAAATATTGAAAAACACAAAAACAAAATTTTGTGGCCCCAAAAAATGTATTTTTGCCCACTGTGCGGCGCACAGTGTTTCGATTGTGCTAACTAGGTGGACAAAATTCAAGTTCAGAATTCTAAAATTTGGTATTGGAATGATGTAAACAATACACCAAAACATTGTACTATAGTATTTGTTTGCGTCTGAAACAGTCCCCCTTGTGAATATCAAGGTCCAAAGTATGAATCTGTATCAACATTGAATAAATCAGTTGAATTCCAGACATCCTTTCTAATAGACAAATCCAAGTCTTCCTAATTTTACATTAATTAATTCTTGGAGGTGGATATTATTTATGCTTGTAAGTGCTGATTTTTCAATATTAAATAATTCTGACTCATAATAAATAAATAAAAAGATTGGTTGAGTGTAGAGATAGATTTCGCGGTTCAACGTACTGTGCCCATGGGCGTGTATAAGGGGGGGCCTGAAATCGATAAAAATGTGTCATAAAAACCTTATAAATAAATTAAATAAGACCACTTAGTTCATAAAAATGATTTCTTTTGGGAGTAATAGCATTTAAATTAGCTAACTATTACAAGTTCTAGATTGTTAGTATTCCAAACCACCCAGATGCTCTCAGCCACCCCCCCCCGAAATTCTCCCAGACCGAGCCGAAATTATTTTGCATATACAACCACGCGACATTCCACATCATTTGAAGGTTCCACTAAACTAGGAAGAACGCGGAAAAACTTTGATGAGGCATCGTATAAAACAAAAAAACGTAAAGTTGGGTACGTCGTTCAATCATGCAGTGTTGCAGAGTTGGTGACTGCTTCAGAAGTAGCAGCACGCGCAGAACGGTAACGAAACATTGCTATGCCAATTAGAAAGATAAATGAATGCCCAGTAGCTGCTTCTTCTTCTAAATAGTTTTAATTTAATAGTATTAGTTTATTATATTATTAAGTAGATTTAGTAGAAATTGTTTTTGGTTTCAAATGAAGATATACATTTGTATATCTGTCCCCATAGGGAGGAACCCCGCTTATAAGGTTAATACAATGAAACAATCCGGAAGTGCCGACTAGAAAATTTCGCGTTTCAGAACCCCTAGAGACCGAAAATAACGGTGGTTCAAATTTGTATATATATATATATATATATATATATATATATATATATATATATATATATATATATTTGTCTGTTCGCTCTGTAGCTCCCAGACGAATGGTCCGATTTTGATGAAATTTGGTACAAAAATCTTTCGTCTAATTTGAAAGGTCAAGTTCGTTAACCAGAAAAATCCGCCTACTGGAAGATGGCGTTTGGGGCGAAACTCGCGCAAAAAAATCGTAACGCTTACGTTTTTTAGTTCATAAGCTTGTAAGTACTCGTTTTATATGCTTCCTGGGCTAGGAAAACGAATGAAACCATTTTCAAGGCGATAGCTTTAACCGTTTTTGAGAAAATTGGAAAAATAGTTTTTGAATACCGTTTTTGGTTTGGGTACTTAGAATCATGGGATTCATGCATGTTCTACTTTCATCTTTGGAGTTAAGGAAGGGTTAGAATAAAATATTTTATCAACAGACATAAAAAGTTTTAGTAAGTTTGTTTACTTTCTTTAATATCTCGAAAAAGGTTGAGAATCTTGCTAAACTGAAGAGTACCATTAGAAAGCTTATTAAATGCTCTAAAAAAAGGTTCTAATGAAAGTTTTGATTAGGCGATGTCAATCGGAGAAATAAGAGCTTAAAACTTTAAAGTAATTGATTTCGCTTATTCGAACTGTTCTTTTTGTCTGTTTTTTATTCCTTGTTATTTTTTAATTGCTTATAGTTGGATAATGTATTTGAAAATAAAGCAGGTTAAGAAAAATAAGAAAAACAATTTAATGTTATAGATATGAATTTCCAAGATATAGCTTTTCAACTGCCTAGCGTCCTTCCTAGGGAGGGTTCTTTGTCTTTGATTTTGGTACTTAGAATTATGGGATACAGTTGAAACATTTTCTGCATGTTCGAATTTCATCAACGCTAATATGTTGAAATTTTTGTTACGTTTAGAGTAAACGAAGGGTTAGAATAAAATATTTTATTAACAGACAAAAAAAGTTTTGGTAACTTTGTATAATTTCGTTAGTATCTCGAAAACCGTTGACAATCTTGTGAAGCGGAAGATTACAATTCGGAAGCTTACTAAATGTTCTACAAAAAAGGTTCTGAAGAATGTTTTAATTAGGCGATGTCAATCGGAGAAATAAGTGCTTAAAGCTTTAAATTAATTGATTTCGTTTATTCCAATGGTTCTTTTTGTCTGTTTTATTTCTTGTTATTTTTTAATTGCTTATAGTTGGCTAATGTATTTGACAATAAAACTGGTTAAGTAAAATAACAAAAACAATTTATTGTTAGAAATATAGATTTCCAAGATTCCAAGACCTTGTCACTAGCGGGTCCGTTTCTAGTGTAGCCGACCCTTCCAGGTAAGATTGTAAATCATGACCTTTCAAGACTTTACTACTCACAGGAATGGCGTTAGTGACCTTAAGGGTTGACACGCCATTACAATAATTAATTAAATAAAAAAAGACTGGTGGAACCAAAATAATAACTGCTTCTATTTTAATCTTTCCAAATTAGACTAGGGATATCAACGGAACCGCGCTAAGATGATGCAGTTCCTACGAGACGGACTTTTAATCAATAAAATTGTTTTATTTTAGGATTACATGTCTTGATTTGTCGATAAAGATGTGAAATGCACGAAAAATAATTTTGTCCAGCTAGATTCGTGAAACGACACACTGTGCGGCGGCAGGAATTTTTTCATCCCACGGCTCGTTGGGAAAATTCCTCGCTGTACCCTGGATGTCGGCGCTAATGGCCTAGTTGTCGAAGCGCCGAAAAAAACTTTTGTTGTATTTTTTTTTTTTTTTTTTTTTTTTTTTTTTTTTTTTTTTTTTTTTTTTTTTAGCGCGGTTCCTCCCTCCCCCATAGGGAGCTTATAAGGTTGATCTCATGACGCAATCCAGAAGTGCCGACAAGAAAATTTTGCGTTTCAGAACCCCTAGAGACCGAAAATGATGGTGGTTCAAATTTGTATATATATATATATATATATATTTGTCTGTTCGCTCTCTAGGTAGAAGACGAATGGTCCGATTTTGATGAAATTTGGTACAAAAATCCGTCGTCCAATTTGAAAGGTCAATTTCGTTAACCAGCAAAATCCGCCCACTGGAAGATGGCGTTTGGGGCGAAATTCGCGCAAAAAAAATCGTAACGCTTACGTTTTTGAGTTCATAACCTTGTAAGCACTCGTTTTATAGGCTTCTTGGGCTAGGAAAACGAATGAAACCATTTGCAAGGCGATAGCTTTAACCGTTTTCGAGAAAATTGGAAAAATAGTTTTTGAATACCGTTTTTGGTTTGGGTACTTAGAATCATGGGATTCAGTTGAAACATTTTCTGCATGTTCTACCTTCATTAAAACTAATATGTTGAAATTTGTGTTACGTTTGGAGTTAAGGAAGGGTTAGAATAAAATATTTTATTAACACACATAAAATGTTTTGGTAACTTTGTATACTTTCCTTAATATCTCGAAAAAGGTTGAGAATCTTGGTAAACGGAAGAATACCATTAGAAAGCTTACTAAATGCTCTACAAAGAAGGTTGTGATGAAAGTTTTGATTAGACGATCTCAATCGGAGAAATAAGTGCTTAAAACTTTAAAGTAATTGATTTCGCTTATTCGTTCTTGTTATTTTTTAACTGCTTATAGTTGGATAATGTATTTGATAATAAATCAGGTTAAGAAAAATAAGAAAAACAATTTAATCTTAGAGATATGGATTTCAAAAATATAGCTTTTCAACTGCCTAGCGGGGTCCTTCCTAGGGCGGGGACCCATTCAGGTAAGATCGTAAATAAGGCCTTTCTTGAAAGTAAAGATGGAACTGTCAACTTTGGTCCTCCTCTGCCTCCCGGCACTTTCATTGCTGACGAAGGCTACCAATGAGTAGCCAAAACGTCCTAAATATAGATTTTTTTAACAAAAATCGTATTGAGGTTTCTTTAGCCGAATCCCAACCATTCCATCTTTACTTATCACCTCGACGGCTAACTATCTAATCTTCATGCTTTCTAGAAATGTGGACCCAAAATAATAACAGCTTCTATTTTAATCATTTTAAATGAGTCTAGAGATAAGAACGGAACCGCGCTAAGATGATGCAGTTCCTGCGAGTCGGACTTTTTTTTTTAGCGTAGACATATCGTCTCTACCATGTCAAACTATCGAATACGCAAAATCTCGTTTTTCAGATTCCAGTGTATGCTCTTGGATTTTGGACGATACGGCTTGTCGCAAATTGTTTCAACTCTCATGTCTTTAGTGCTTTAAATAAAGTATCGAAAAAGACCATTTTAGCACTTTCCTCCGAAGGAAAGTAGCTATTGAGGTTGGACTCATGACGGAATTTTTGAAAAATTTCTTAAATCTTTATCGATCCTACCTAGTAGACACCGAAAATGACCCCCGTTAAAATTTATATATATATATATATATATATATATATATATATATATATATATATATATATATATATATATATATATGTCTGTTAACACGATAGCGGCCAAAGTTTTTGTTTTTTCGTCACGAAACTTGGTATATAGCATTCAATTAGCAAACGATTGAAGGAGTTCGTTAACCACCAAAGTCGGTCCACCGGAAGGGGGGTTTACCCCGAACCCAAAACACTTATTTGACTATGTCAGCCGTAATATTTGTTATATTTCAACGAAACTTGGTATTCGTAGTATTAATATAGAGAGAAAAGTGAGATATAAAAATGAACTAAATCGGTTCATAAGAAGGGGGGGTTTACTCCGGACCCATAATACCAATTCGCCACTACCAGCCGTGATTTTTGGTATATTTCGACGAAACTCGGTATTCGTAGTGCTAATCCACAGGTAAATATGTGTTGTAAAAATAAACGAAATCGGTTCATTAGGAGGGGGGGGGGTTTACTCCGGACCCACAATACCAATTCGCCACTACCAGCCGTGATTTTTGGTATATTTCGACGAAACTCGGTTTTCGTAGTGGTAATCTACAGGTAAATATGTGTTGTAAAAAGAAACTAAATCGGTTCATTAGAAGGGGGGATTTACTCCGGACCCAAATTCCTAATATACTCATACCGGTAGTAATTTCTGCTGTATTGTAACGAAACGCTGTATACGTCGTGGGTAACTCATGAGAAAGAAGTGTTGTAAAAATGAGCTGAATCGGTCAATCGGAAAGCGGGGGTTTAATTTGTAATATATTTGAATAGAAAAGCCGGCAGACGTAGGTTCACAAAGCCGCCGCAAGGAGCGCTTTCTACCACTAGAGTGACTGTATCCTGTTCCTGCGTTAGATCAAAATACGATAATATGAGGATTTTTGT
Source organism: Gonocerus acuteangulatus (assembly GCA_946811695.1). Classification (NCBI taxonomy): domain Eukaryota; kingdom Metazoa; phylum Arthropoda; class Insecta; order Hemiptera; family Coreidae; genus Gonocerus; species Gonocerus acuteangulatus. The sequence continues at coordinate 61,842,112 of OX328128.1, forward strand.
ATTTATTACGTAGTGTAGTAGGTACCATGTGTAAACATAACTCTGGATGCAAATTAATAATTGATTAGTTACTCATTACAAAATGAGAACTATTCACGTTTTTATTTTATTTATGTAGGATATTTTAAGCAAATTGTTCTGGAAAGCAGTCTACACTACCCAAATTCTGAGGAAAGTGCTTAGTTATGCAGCTCCTGCGTGACGGACTTTTTCAATATATTACTTCTTCAATGGATAGAAGGCTTGCCTGATGATTCCAGGCGCAATGGGCTCCACCCCCACGGGGGCTATGGAGATCCTGCTTAACCTAAGGCCAATAGAGATTTTTATTGAAGAAACGGCTAGACATACGGCATATAGGTTCAGCATATTGGGGCAGAAACCATGTCTAACGTTTAGTGCACACTGTGATATTATCCGGAGGAATCTGCAGGAACCAATTCTCTGCATGCCTTCGGACTACCAAGACCAGATAACCTTCAGCTCAAATTTTGTTACAATAATCAAAACAAGAGAGGAGGCGATGGGACATAAAATGATACAAAGCCGGGTAGACAGCTATGGATTTACCGACGGCTCGAAAACTGAACTAGTTACAGGAGCAGGGGTGTGGATTCAGAATACCACACAAAGTCTCAATATACCACTTGGCAATTATGCTACAGTGTTTCAAGCTGAGGTATTGGCCATTAATATGTGTGCGGACATCATGAACAGCCAAGCCGCTATAAGGGCATTAGCTGCAAACAGAATAAAATCTAAGATCGTACAGGAGTGTAAGGATAGCCTGAATAATCTAGGCAGGAAAAACGGGGTCAAACTAGAGTGGGTACCAGGGCACTCTGGCATACCTGGGAATGAGAAGGCTGATGAATTGGCTAACATAGGAGCATCCATGACACCTCACTCACCAGAGCCAATATGTGGAATTGCACCGGCTGTTGCCAGATTGAGCATCCGTAGGTGGGCTGAAGCTGAACACAAGAGGAAAGGGAGCAGAAGTGCTACCCAGAGACAGGCGAAGCAATTTATGGTCTCTGCGGATAAGAAAAGAACGGATTCACTGCTTAATCTATGTAGAAGCAAGGTGAAACTACTGACAGCCCTACTTACAGGGCACTGCAAACTACGGAGACACCTCTACTCCATGGGACTCTCTAATACAACATGGTGCAGATTGTGCTCTGAGGACGACGAGACCCCATACCATATTGTATGCAGATGCACGACGCTGGCAGCCAAGAGGTATTTGCACTTCGGGCCGGCGATAATTGATGATCCAAGGAGGATACCGGAGCTGAACATCACAACGTTAAGGAAGTTCATCTCTGATACGGGTCTGGCATTGTAACAGAACGACACGTCAGGTGGCACAATAGGTCTTGTAGGCCTCGGTGCGGTTCCTCGGTTAGCCGGGCACCTTGTTTTCTAAAATTTAAAATCTAATCAATGGATAGAATATGTTAGTTCTCTAGTTTGCTCAGGTTTGCATATTCGATAGTTTGACGTGGTAGGATATGATGGAGGAACAATAGGACTCTTGTCTAACCTGAAACTAATTCTATACAATAATGCTAGAGATTTATATTTACAACCATTTTTAGGTTCCTCTTAGCATATACCGGATCAAATATAAATTATAATTCTAAGCCTAAAAATACAATTTACATTATTACAATTATATAAGCTTACACACCCAACGCACTCAATAAATACTGGTATACTACATGCTCAAGCCTGTTTGCTGCAGTCGTTGAAAAAGTGATGGTGTCTTTTTTAAATCCATTTCTAAGGGATGCTGGCTGCACTATGATTGTCTATTAAATACTCATATAGCACAAAATATTTAAAAACTTCTCGTTTCTTAGAATAAGTCAGTCTATTTACTTGATATTTGTCTAAAGCCTGGTCTGTAAATAGTATTTTTAAATACCTATTCCGTATGCATTTACAGAAAGCGGTTTCAGTTTGCGTTCATTAATACTTCCCCCTGCCGGAGAGGATGTCCGAGCAACACCTAAGCCAATAAGCATGTTCTAGGTCAGGTAAGGGACCTGATCAATACCTGGGCTGGTCTCGATACTTCTTCCATCACTACGTCTATTCAGCACCTCGACTTTAACACTTTATTGAACTTACTGTGTTGGTAATTGGCATAATTATTATGACATTATGCCAGTTCGAAGATGTTTTCTTTTAATCGCACCAACCCAATGAGCCAGCTAGGATAAAGCATAGAAAATAAGGTGTATAACACAGCAAGACACATACACACACAAAATTGAGCTTCGAGTGTTTATATCCCGAAAGCATGTATCGCTTACCCTATGAACCTCTCTGCCACGAGATTGGGTTTGGTATTATGTAGCATAGAAATAGTATACTCGCTATCGCATAAAGTGTCCTTTACGGATGCGCATTGCCTATCTCTCCCATGTTAAAAAGTAAATCTTTGACTCTCAACATCTCGAAAACGAGCACTGCTTGGAAGGTCAAATATTTTCCCAATGCATAGAGGCAATGCACACTTGAATTAACTTTTAAGCAAATTTATAAAAGAAAAGTTCGAAACTGAAAGCATAATTAATTTATTTTAGGACGTTAATTTAATTTACTTCAATTGATAAATTGGAAGAAACAATCATGGGAAACATTTTTAAGGGTTGTATTTTGGGATTTTAAGGATTACACCAGTTCAAGAATCACCTTGGATCTATTTTTTTTTAGAAGAACTCACAGTTTGTTTACATCAGAAAAAAATTAAGTACTTAAATATAAGCAAAAACGAAAAACGTTGAGAAACGTCATATATTCAAAGGGTTGTAACTTGGCATCAAATGGATCTTCATCGATCCTGTTAACTAGATCCTATAAAAAACTAAGGTAGAAAAACAAGGTATGTAAGGAATTTCAGACTCCTCCCAAAAACAGCTAGCATAAGAAAGTTGTTAGGCCAAGTTTTAGGCTCTTAATACTTTGTCAAGAACCTAAAAATACCCTCCCACTTACTTGTGCATTTCTAACTTGGCCAGTTTTCGTTATATTCTGTCCGTTTTAACTTACCTAGAATTCATACAAACCCGATGATTTAAAGTCATCAGAGTGTTTATAATAACCCTGAATCGAATGAAGGTTTAAATGCAAGAAATTCTATAATAAATCCAATCGTTATAGCGGCCATCATTTAACGAAAACTGGCCAAGTTGGAAATGCACAAAGTGAGTGAGTATTATTAGGTTCTTGACAAGGTATTGAGGGACTAAAGCTTCGCCCAATTATTGGATATCATAACTTTCATAGGTTAACTGTTTTGGGGGAGGCCTGGAACTTGGCTTTTTTTTTCAATGTTAGTTTTATGGGGGATATCAATACTTCTTGTAAGGGGCTTAAGAGTTGGTGCCGTCGATGGCATGAGGAGGAATGATGGGTTTCAGAAGGAACAATAATAATAATAAAGCCTTTGTTTGTTCCATTAATACAAAAATAGTATAATAAAAAAACAAAATGTAATAATACTAAACAAAAGATACATTCCATATTAATACATAAGGAAAAAAATGAATAAAAGTATAAATTAATAAAGGTAGTTTCTTTTTAAGGAACAAAGGTCCTTTACTAAACAAAGGCATCTCCCAATTCCATCCATTTTGGTCTATCCTTGGCCAGCCCATCTTGTGAAGAAAACTCCCTTCTTAATTCCATGAAGGGGTTTCCAAAGTGTCACCATCTTAGTCCATCTAATCAGAAAGAAAAGGAAGTTGAAAACGGGCAGCCCTTCATGGGAGCGAAGCCAATCATTAACTTTTCAGGATTTTTTGATTTTTGCCTGACCAGCCAGACCGATTTAAAATTGAAAAGGTTTGGGACATTATTTCGGTTAACAAAGAAAGAAATGCAAAATAGATTGCTGGGAAAGGACCAAAAACTAATCCTCTTCAAATCTGATGATTTTTCCATTATTATTTTCACAAAAACCCATTAGCCCAAGCAACTCAATTTCATTAAAAATATTCAAAGTCAATAACAACGAATGCCACGATGTGACTTTACTGACGCCGTCTTGATAACGAACAGATGCTGTCTTCTAGTATCTGGCTTGTCCAACTAACTAATCGGTCTGCCTGGTGTTTCAACAGACGATTTATTGTTATCAAATTAATTATAGATTTGTTAATAATTAAATAATATCATATATAACTTTTAGCTATACTAAAATATTACAAAAGTTGTTTTTAAATTATAATTTACATCGTCCCGTACATCGTAAACAACAATAATAATGTCTGGCAATAATAAATTTAAGTTTTAAAAAGTTAAAATGCTATATTAAAAAAAAAAAGACCTTAAATTATTTGAAAACTTACTATTTTCCTATACAAATACGAGGCGCACTCATGTACGCAACCCCTACATATAATATATATCGCCCTATATCGCCTGTATAATGTCTGTAAATTTAAACTAAAATCTTTCTCAAAAACGTAGCCAGCTCTTAGCCAATTATGATTATAAAAGTACGATGAGGTTAAGTATGTATAAATAAGAGTTTTTATTTATACAAAACACACACACACACACACACACACACACACACACACACACACACAAATACACAAACACACAAACAAACACACACACACAGATATATATAGCCACTCCCATGACCGGGCGCTTGTGGTCAATATTCTATTGAGGTCTGTTCTTCCACTTAAGGGGCCTCAGGAGAGAATACGGCCAGTACTATAATCCGATCTACTGATTTTCTACTCTGCTTGTCAAAGCTGGATTTGCTTAGCAGGTTAGTTGGATAGGCTCAGAAGGACGTCTGGAATCCGTATCTGAACCCGAACAAACACAAGAAGGACAGAAGTCCAGGATTTGAACGCATTCTCTCAAACCCCAGCCTTATTTTTAGCTCTTTCCTCTGAAGGGAAGTAGCTATTAAGGTTACCCTCATGACGGAATTTTTGAAAAATCTCTACTAGGTCCTACTTAAGAGACACCGAATATGACCCCCATTGAAATTTGTGTGTGTGTGTGTCTGTTTATGTTTTTTTTTTATAATTTATTTATGAGCACCCCGCATTGACAGCGTTTCGCCCGTTTGTCTGTTAACGCGATAGCCGCAAGAGTTCTGGTTTTTTGTCACGAAACATGGTATATAGCATTCACATAACAAACGATTGAACGAGTTCGTTAACCACCAAAATCGGTCCACCCCCTCCATACTGGGGGGAGATTACCCCGGACCCAAAATTCTAATTTGACCATGCCAGCAGTAGTTATATTTTAAAGGAACGTAATCGTTCTGGACATCTAAAGAGAAAAATATGTTGTCAAAATAAACTAAATCCGTTCATGGGGGGGGGGGGGGGGGGTTAATCCGGAGCGAAAATATAATTCGCTTGTGTCGCACAGTGGTCAAAAATCTCCAAAAAGTGCTCCAAACTTGATTTTTTGAAGTACTTTCTCCGAACACATTGGCCTTAAGTATGCAGGGTGTCTACTGCACGAAAATGTCACGAAAATCAGACCATTTTTGAGCCCCGGTGAGAGAGCGAACAGATATACATACATATATATATATATATATATACGAGGGCCATCCAGAAAGTTGGTTACGTTTTGGTATAAAAAAAAGAAGAAGTACAAGACTTTTTTTTTATTATATACATTTGAAAGTGGCATTAAAATACTATTTTTCTACATAGTCGCCAAGAAAATTAAGACATTTCTCATAGCAGTGAACCAGTCTGCGCCGAGACTTCACCCAGGTTGTCATGCCCTCCGGCAGTTCCGTGGGCTCATCAAAACGATGTGTCGTAAGCCATTTGTAAAGTGGATGTGGAAACACCTCCAAGTTGAAAACATCAGGACTTATCGAGTTCGATTGGCTCTATTTGGTCGGGCGTTGTCGTAAAGAAGCAAAATTATTGAGCTCAACTTTCCTCTGCTATTGATCTTGAATTGATTTTCTTAACTTTTCCTAGGCTTCACAATAACTTGCAGAGTTTATTTTCGTGTCGCTATGATCTTCCTTGCAGAAACATTTGCATGCATTTGCTTGGTTTTTAGGAGAATTTGTGTGCCACCATTTATAGACTACAATTTGATCGAGTAGTGAATCACAGGCGGTTTTCTTTAATTTTCTCGTCTACTTCAGTGGCAATTTCATCGGTCACAATACTTGTCCGTCCACATCGTTCTTCATCGTGCACGTTAGTGCGGCCATTTTTAAACTAATTTCCCATTGGCTCTCCACCTTTAGTGATCACATCGTGCTCATAAACTTCACAGATTTGGCAATTAATCTCAATTATTTTACTGTTCTTAGCCAACAGAAATCGTATCACCAATCACACTTAACAGGTCGCGGGATTTTCAATGGCGACACACGTTTAAAACTAGTATTGTACGGGGTTGAGCAGCAATGATAACCTCTCAGTAGCACGGCTGGGTAGCCAATAAAAGGACGAACGATCTGACACCAAGATGGCCGTGATATCCCAGGCCCTAGCGGCTAGAGCACAAAAAAATTTAGGCGTTTACTTGGGATATACTTGCCTCACAAGTATTTACTTGCAAGTAATAGTAAATACTTGTTTTATTCACTTCAATTTTTTGTTTTCTTGGTTTTTGAGACTGCACGAGTATTTACTCCACCAGGCAAACCTCCATGGCGAGCCACTCAAGACCTTGTAATGACGTTACTGGGGTATAGTGAGGTGAGACAGTTTACACCAAACAAAGTGCTTAAAACTTGAAAATTGTTAGTTTTGTTTTTTCAACTGGTATTTGTCTCTGTTTACTTTTTGTTTTAATTGGTTACTTTTTATTAATTGCATGTAATAGTAAAATAAGTATTTTAATAGAATAAGGTAAGAAAAAAATTGGTAATAGTGTTGTCCCATGGCAAACTGTGAGAAGATGAGGGAAGTCATTTCCGTCATACTTCATTACCGAAGGATACTTTCAGTTTCCCGTGGTATAGTGGCTAGCGCCTTAGATTCATAAGCGGGAGATGGTGGGTTCGATCCCCACCGGCGGCAGGAATTTTCTCATCTCAGGGCTCGTTGAGAAAATTCCTCGCTGCACCCTGGATGTCGGCGCTAATGGCCCAGATTTGTTGATGCGCCGTTAAAAAAAATATACCTATATAATAACTATCAGTTTCCTGTTGTGGCGTCTTAAAGCTTCTTTCTCTTTGGGATGAATGAAAGATCAAAATCGACCAATAACTGCTTCTACTCCTTTGCTAATGACACTATGGATATGAACGGAACCGCGCTAAGATGACGAAGTTCCTGCGAATAGGACTGTTTGTATAACACATAGATGTAGATCAAGATACTTTATTTTTTAAATTCTTGAAAAGGATCCTTTCACCCTTCTATGGCAATGCTGAAGTTTAAAGAGGATTAGTAGAGAATGCCTTGTAGAAAATTTACATGAACATTATTTGATACCTGAACGTTGTGTATATTCCTCTGTGATGGAAGCTCGTGACAGAAGTAAATCAAAAACTTTGAGGTTGCTGGCAGAGAAGGAAGATCTTCAGGTAAATGAAAAAACGTCTAGTTCCTTCACAACCGTTTATTTCCACGGTGAGCGCTTTCGGTAGCTCTTGCTACCATCCTCAGAACTGTGACAAAATGAATAGAATAAGACAGTTGCATAACAGAAATCTTTTAAATATTAAAATGTTCACTAACCTACACGTAAAATAATAATAATGAGTTGTTTGCTGGGCCTTAATTGACTAAATTATGTACATTGACAATAAATATTTATTTAGAAATTTTGAATTATGCTACCATTGTTTAATATTTTTGAGTAGTCATTCTAGAGTCATCGTGTCTTCACTTTTAAAATTTATGTAACTATCCTCTTTAACCTTCCAGTAGTGGCGCCCCTATTTGGGACATCCATAGTGGCGCTGCACCTCACAGGTGCAAACCCTATTCCACGCGGAAAAATGTGCCTCAGCAACGTGATAACATTGCTATTTGTGAGAAATGGTAGAAAACTGCAGACTTGACAACAAAACAACACTTTGGTTTTTGCGGGGATAAAAGGAACCATCGTTTTCGAATAAATAAAATCATGTCATGTTCGATATGATATAAAATATGAAATTTAATAATCAATCTATGTATAAGAGTTTTTACGTCTAAACCCGGCCATACTTAATAATACTCTGCTCTTATTGGTATAAGTGCCAAATTTCTGATTCTTTAAAGAAAAAGGATCATGTTTCATGACTACACTATTACTAGGTACTGTTAGTGGAATCATAGTACACTTTATGGTAAAATATATAACATTTGTTATATACCAATTTATCCTATAGACATGAAACATGTCTAAATATATAAAATATGAATATGAAATATGTCAATAAATTATAAGGTATGTATATAAAAAATGAATACACAACATATGAATATGAAATAATAATTAATTTCGTTTAGAGAAATCTGCTTAAATTCAGGAAAATAAATGTGCTTTAGCTCCACCCGACAAACCTATGTAATGTACTGTATAACATACAGTCTTCTTTTTCGTACATGGCCACCGCGCGTGCGCGAATGCCAGCGGACACTTTTTTGTGATGCTTTTTTGTAACGCTTTTTTTCAGTTTAGTCATCGCTAAAGCATATTTATGCTAAAAACAACGCCCTGTGATCCTGTGTTGCTAAAATGTATATACGAGGCCATCTTAAATCTTATCCTACAGGATATTCATGTAAAAAAGGATAGGAAATCACACGAATAGTGGCGCTGTACATAGCAGGTGAAGACCAATTTTGACTCCTTTCATTTATTCTACTATTGAATAAACTCACCCACATACTCATAGATGATAGCATAATAAGATAGAGAACGAAAAGTGTAAATATCTCATATCTGTAAAACTTACGTGAGTTGTGGCGCGGCACCTGAGAGGTGACGAGGGCAGCCACTGACAATGATGACATCACAAAAAGGCGTCAATGCGACTAGCCGGTGGAAAAACGGAAATCCGGAAGATACTAAAGCGGAGCGCCCTCCAAAACACGGCCACCAACTGTGATCCAAAAAATTAGCACAAGTATGCACCTCACAGGTGCGCGTCCCTGCCATGTCAAACTAACGAATATGCAAATCGGAGCAAAATAGGAACGAACATATTTTAACCATTGACAAAATAATATATTAAAAAATGGTCTTATTCGATACTTTATTTAAGGCACTAAAGGCTATTCTACAGGGGTTAGAGTTGCAACGATTTGCGACAAGCCGTATCGCCAGCAATCCAAGAGCAAAGTCCCGAATCTAAAAACGAGATTTTGCATATTCCATATTTTGACATGGTAGGGACTATATGATGTATATTTTATACAGTTTTATTAATTGTTTTAAATGTATGTAAAATTGTGAGTTTATAGATATCATGGTAATCCTTTTAAGTTACAAATAATTTTAAGCTAAAGCATAAGGCTTTGTAGCAACCGCACTGTAACCTCCCACTGTACTAGCTGTCAAACTCACCCGCCAAGCTCGCAGCAAATCTATTATCAGTGAACCACGGCCTGCAACTCACTAATTACTAAATTAATGATTAATTGCTTGCGCGGGTAATGAATTTCTAGCTCATCAGCTGTTAGGCAGTACCACGTTTTTTATCTGAAGCATTCCTTGGTTGTTCCCGAAATCAGTGTGTCGTGTTTGTGTGGTGAATTGGACAGGGAGACTTTTACTTTGATTTATTTTTATTTATCATCAAGTGCGCATTATTTATTTTATTTTAATAAAGAAGAATATTTTTTTATCATTTTATTTATTTATTATCTGGCCTGTCACAGTGGTGACCCCGACGGTGAGTCGTTTTATTATTTCATTTTCAAGCTTTATTTTCTTTATTATTTTTTGTACGTCATTATGACTGGGAGAGAAACCCAAGAAACTGAAAAAAAGGAAGATGTGATGCCAGAAGCTGCTGGATTCTCAGCGACTTTTCGAATGTCACCTTTCTGGTGAGCAGACCCTGAATTGTGGTTTTGTCAAGCGGAATCTGTGTTTGCGACGAGCAAGATCACATCTTCGCGAATGAAATTTCAAACTGTTTTGCCACATATAGACTACGATGTGTTAAAACATGTTAGTGATATATTGAAAAATCCCACAGAGACTCCCTACGAATCACTGAAAGAGCGCCTAATAAACATTTTTGCAGAATCGGAGAATCTCCGAACAAAAAAACTATTAGAAGATAGGCGACTTAGTGACGGCGAAAGACCATCCCATTTTTTAATAGAATTAAGAAGATTGGCAGGCCATTCCTTCCCAACCGACCTTCTACGATCGATTTGGCTACGTGCATTGCCGGAGCGAATGCAAGCAACACTGGCAGCGACTACTGAGACCCAGCTCGACAAGATAGCCGAAATTGCCGACCGGATCGCCGAAATATATGAGCCGAGTGTTAGCCAAATTTCACCATCCCACACCACCACCACCCGCGCCGCTCTGCAAACCTCTCATCTGGAAGAGATGATACAAAAATTGACCCTGGAAGTGAGCGAGCTGAAAAGCCAGATTTCACGACGGAACCGAAGCCAATCGCAGAACCGACGACGGAACCGCTCTGCTAGTCGAGATAGACAGCTCTGTTTTTACCATGACAAATTTTGCGAGCGAGCCCGCAAGTGTCGACAGCCCTGCTCGTGGGAATCCAAGGAACAGGGAAACTAATATTAGCGACCGAGGAGGCGGACTCCGTCGCTGACGTCCCCCACCGCCGCCTATTCGTGACCGAGAAGACTACAGGAGACAGATATCTAGTTGACACCGGTGCTTCTATCTCTGTTTTTCCTCATCGACGACGAGACCGCCGAGAACAGTCTTCATTCACTCTCTACGCGGCTATCGGGACACCTATAAGGACTTATGGAGAGGTCAAGAAGATCCTGAACTTGGGACTACGGAGACCACTACCGTGGACATTCATCATAGCCGACGTCAGCCAGCCTATAGTAGGAGCTGATCTCCTCTTCCATCACCAGATTCTAGTGGATCTGAGCGGACGCCAGTTGATTGACTCCAAAACCGGCCTTACGACTCGAGGAACACTGGCGAAGACCTCCACACCGTCAGTATACGCCGTGCCACCAGGACAGTGGTACAACGGACTGTTGAGGAAATACCCGTCCATCACTCGCCCGACAACCATCCCACAGGAACCAAAGCATCCCATCCGGCACTATATTGAAACGAAAGGGCCACCTACGCATTGTAAGGCCAGACGACTCCCTCCGAACAGGTACAATGCTGCACGCCGGGAATTCCAAAGGATGGTCGAAGAAGGCATATGTAGGCCGTCGAAGAGTCCATGGGCAAGCCCATTACATATAGTAATGAAAAAGGATGGAAGCATGCGCTTTTGTGGCGACTACCGCCGCCTCAACGCCCAGACCCTACCAGATCGCTACAGTGTACCTAATATTCAGGATATGAATACCAACCTGAGAAACAAGCATATTTTCAGCAAAATAGACCTGAATAGAGCTTACTATCAAGTTCCTGTTGCCAAAGAGGACATAGAGAAAACGGCCGTAATAACTCCTTTCGGCCTCTTCGAATTTCGGGTTATGTGTTTTGGCCTGCGCAATGCAGCCCAAACCTTCCAACGCCTTATGGATAGCATCCTCTCACTACCCTTTGTTTTCGTTTACCTCGACGACATATTGGTAGCGTCGTCGTCCGAAAAGGAGCACCGTGGCCATTTAGAAGACGTTTTCAAGCTGCTCGCCGAACACGGATTAACCATTAATCCACAGAAATGTATTTTCTGCCAACCGCAGATTGAATTCCTAGGATTCATCGTGGACTCACAAGGAGCTAAGCCACTACCATCCAAGGTGAACGAGATCGCCCAATTTCCTCGCCCTACTAACAAAGGTCAGCTGAGAAGATTCCTTGGCATGCTTAATTTTTACCGACGTTGTATACCGAGAGCTGCCGAACACCAAAGAATCCTCCACGAACTCGTTGGAACAGCGAAGAAGATGGATGCAACGCCCCTCGTATGGACCCCAGCGAGCGAGGCCGCTTTTCACCAGTGCCGACGTGACATCACTGAAGCAGTATCGCTTGCTCACCCGAAGGAGAATGGGGACATATCTATTGCCTGCGACGCCTCAAATACGGCAATCGGTGCAGTACTACAGCAGCGAGAAGGGTCAGGCTGGAGACCTCTCGGATTTTTTTCTAAAGCCCTAACTCAAGCGGAGCAAAAATATTCAACGTACGACCGCGAATTGCTTGCAGTTCACAGAGCAATCCGACACTTTCGTCCCATTATTGAGGGTCGTAATGTAATTATTTTTACCGACCACAAGCCTCTATTGCACATGTTCACGCAGCGGCAACAAACTGCAACACCTCTGCGAATTCGGCTAGCCAATTACATTAGTCAGTTTACTACCGACATTCGCCATGTATCAGGTACGGAGAATATCGTCGCTGACACATTATCTCGCATGGAAGGTATCGACACTCCAGACGATATGGACTTCATGGCGGAGAAACAGGAAGCGGATCCAACCATTCCTGAACTCTTGCAGAATCCTGCACTCCATCTCAAATGGCTGCATCCACCATCCACCAAGAGACCCCTACTATGCGAGACTTCGATGCCTAAGCTTCGTCCTTACGTGCCAGCCAGCCTGAGACAAGATGTTTTCCAAAAACTCCACGGCCTCAGTCACCCAGGAATCCGCGGTTCCAGGCGCCTGATCGCTCAGAGATTTTTCTGGCCAAGCATGAATGTGGACATTGCTTCTTGGAGCCGATCATGTGTCGCTTGTCAAAGATCGAAAGTGCAACGCCACACGATCACGCCACCAGGCACCTTCGCACCAGTGAGCAGATTCTCTCACGTCCATCTCGACATCATAGGACCCCTGCCCGCTTCAGAGGGGAAACGTTACTGCCTCACGATGGTAGATCGATTCTCCCGCTGGCCAGAGGCAGAACCACTAGAAGAAATCTCTGCGGAAACAATTTCGAAAGCGTTTCACCGTGTCTGGATCAGTCGTTTCGGCGTCCCGGCGCGAATAACTACGGACCAGGGGAGACAATTCGAGAGCGAACTGTTCAGATTTCTCTCTCAGATTCTGGGATCTCGACGCAGCAGGACGACCGCCTATCACCCGCAGGCTAACGGCTGTGTGGAAAGATGGCATCGGACGTTGAAAGCAGCACTCAAGGCACATCTCATTGATTCCAGAAACTGGTCGGAATTACTCCCAACAGTTCTTCTGGGTCTTCGAGCAGCAGTCAGAGACGATAATTCCTGCAGCGCAGCTGAGATGACACTGGGACAACCCCTGCGACTTCCGGGAGAGATGCTGGAGGCCTGTACCAGACCTGAAGACGTCCATGTGTTCTTGAACAAGCTTAGAGACCACATGAAGTTGCTACGCCCAGCCCCCCATCGCAGCAGTTCAAAACCTGCATTCGTCCATAAAGACTTAAGAAAGTGCACCCACGTCTTCCTCCGAGACGACGCTGTTCGCCAACCGCTGACGCCACCCTATTCTGGTCCACATGCCGTCATCAAACGCGAAGAGAAGACCTTCGATATCATGCTGCCCTCTGGTACCAAGACGGTATCAGTCGACCGCCTGAAGCCAGCTTACATCTTAGAGGATCCTGACACCGCAACGCAGCAATCCACCTCGGAACATCCTACGGCTCCACCCTCACCACTTAAAGAACCTGCAGACAATGACCCAGTCGCAGAACGTCAACCCAACAGGTATACCACCCGACGAGGACGCAAGATCCAATTGCCCGTAAGGTTCCGCGACTGACCCATCGGAGGGGAGTGATGTAGCAACCGCACTGTAACCTCCCACTCTACTAGCTGTCAAACTCACCCGCCAAGCTCGCAGCAAATCTATTATCAGTGAACCACGGCCTGCAACTCACTAATTACTAAATTAATGATTAATTGCTTGCGCGGGTAATGAATTTCTAGCTCATCAGCTGTTAGGCAGTACCACGTTTTTTATCTGAAGCATTCCTTGGTTGTTCCCGAAATCAGTGTGTCGTGTTTGTGTGGTGAATTGGACAGGGAGACTTTTACTTTGATTTATTTTTATTTATCATCAAGTGCGCATTATTTATTTTATTTTAATAAAGAAGAATATTTTTTTATCATTTTATTTATTTATTATCTGGCCTGTCACAGCTTTCTCTTTTTTAGTGAAATTATTTTCTTTTTAATAGGCACGAAATTTGCATTTCAAGTCACGAAAAAGTCACGAAATTGACTTTCACGAAAGTAGTAGACACCCTGATATGTGTTAAATACCTGGCGAGAGTGCCATTTCTTGAGTTTTAGGCCCCCACCGTTGATTGCAGGGCTGCGGTTAATCATTGAAGTACTAAAAACAAAGAAAATTTCCGAAATCCTCCTGTAGCAAAATCATTCTTTCAACATTACTTGTTCAGACCGATAAGGTTGACGCATGCTTTTTAGCGCGGTTGCTTCCTCCCCCATAGGGAGGAACCCCGCTTATAAGGTTGATCTTATGAAACAAACCGAAAGTGCCGACTAGAAAATTTCGCGTTTCAGAACCCCTAGAGACCGAAAATAACGGTGGTTAAAATCTGTATATGTATATATATGTATATATTTATATATATATATATATATATATATATATATACATATACAAATACAAATTTTAACCACCGTTATTTTCGGTCTCTAGGAGTTATATTTATTTATTTATATATATATATATATATATATATATATATATATATATATATATATATATATATATATATATATATATTTGTCTGTTCGCGGATTTCTGGGCTCCCTAATGGTCCGATTTTGATGAAATTTGGTAAAAAAATCTGTCGTCCAATTTGAACGTTTTTGAGTTCATAAGCTTGTAAGTACTCTTTTTATAGGATACGTGGGCTAGGAAAACGAATGAAACCATTTTCAAGGCGATTGCTTTAACCATTTTTGAGAAAATTGGAAAAATAGTTTTTGAATACAGCTTTTTGGTTTGGGTACTTAGAATCACGGGATTAAGTTGATTATCTGCATGTTCTACTTTCATTAAAACTAATATGTTAAAGTTTTGTTACGTTTGGAGTTAAGGAAGGGTTAGAATAAAATATTTTATGAACAGACATGAAAAGTTTTGGGAACTTCGTATACTTTCATTAATATCTCGAAGACGGTTGGGAAATCGTGGTAAGTGGATAGAAACTATTTGAAAGCTTACTAAATGCTCTACAAAAAAGGTTCTGACAAAATATTTTATTAGGCGATGTCAATCGGAGAAATAAGTGTTTAAAATTTTAAAGTGGTTGATTTCGTTTATTCTAACGGATCTTTTTGTCTGTTTTATTCCTTGTATTTTTAAATTGTTTATAGTCAGATAATGTATTTGAGAATAAAACAGATTAAGTAAAATAAGAAGATCACTTTATTGTTAAAAATGTAGCGTTCAAAGAGAGAGATCCCAAGGCTTTCCAAATGCCTCTGAGCGGAGGCCTTTCTGGCCGACTTACTTACTTAGAATCATGGATTCAGTTGAAACATTTTTTGTATGTTCGAATTTCATCAAAACTAATACGTTAAACTTTTGGTTACGTTTGGAGTTAAGGAAGGGTTAGAATAAAATATTTTATTAACAGACATAAAAAGTTTTGGGAACTTTGTATACTTTCCTTAATATCTCGAAAAAGGTTGAGAATCTTGGTAAACGGAAGATTACCATTCGAAAGCTTACTAAATGCTCTAGAAAAAGGTTCTGAAGAAAGTTTTGATTAGGCGATGTCAAACGGAGACATAAGTACATACAACTTTATTTCGTTTATTTAAACGGTTCTTTTTGTCTGTTTTTATTTCTTGTTATTGTTTCTAGTAGGAGGATGTATTTCTCAATAAAACAGGGGAATAAATACAAATTCTCTGAACCTGTAACAGAAGTGAAAACGTAAATATTCTCCGTGTAGAGTCAGACATCTGTCGGGGTCGAGGTAGTCGGCAAACTGCAGATAGGCTTGTAGGCTTTTATTGCACTTCATAAATCAAGATTCATTGTTCTCATCAAGCATTCTAGGACAGGTGACAGTTACCTTTACCTGTATGAAGTCATGCAGCCAAATGCGATACTAGAAATATAATTATATTTTGTGGTTGTATGCGGCCATAGTTCATTAAAAAATAACACTGCTTTCTCATTTTCTTGTATAATTTTATTTTGTTTGGATTTAAAAGTAAAATGGATATGTTAGTACTGCAAGTTAAGTAAATTAGAAATATATTTGTAGAAGAGTCTTCGTAGACCGAAACTTGGGACGGCGGAAAGAGTAATTTCCGTAAGGATAGTTTCATCCTTAGCCGACAATCTTTTTTTTTTTTCAATATTTGTTTACATTAGGAATGATCTAAACAAAGTAATAATTGTTTCTATTCTAAGTCTACAAAATAACACAAGGGATATAAACGGAACCGCGCCAAGATGAGGCAGTTCCTGCGAGTAGGACTTTTTTGTTTTAGTGCGATGTTCAAAAAATTTTTTTTTTATTTTTCGAATCGTCATTATGGACGGGGATACTGAAAAAGTAAAAAAGATTTCGGGCTTAAATTTTCCGTGGACATGTATAGAAAGACCCCAGACCGAAATGCTGCGTAAACCTGCGTACATCTGAGCTAGAGGTGATCAAACTCGGTAAACGACTAACGGACAAACGCGCGTTATCTCTATGTAAACATTGGAATTAAATCGAAGACGGATTTGTTTTTGCAGCACGCGTCATTGTCGACCGGAAAATATGTCTTAGGTGATCCGAGTGAAAAATCGTGTCCTAGTTGAAATATTGTTGAATTAAAACGACAATAGTGTGCTTTCGGTATGCAAGTATCTGTCAGATCAATTTCCAAAAACCAATGAGCATATATCGTTACTCCATCGGAAATTATCTCAAACTGTTGTTTTGAAATTTTAAATAAAGGTAGGCTGAGATAGGAGCAGATGTATTTTTTTAAGAAAAATAAAAACGGTTTTGGCTCGATGAGTGTTTTTTGAATGGGCACCTCAGCCCAGCCGAGTGCAGTTCAGAGGCGGAGGCCGACCACAAAAAGATTTGTCATGTGAGAGACTTATCAAAACCTTTTTTGTGGTTATAAGATTGGTAAGTGTGCACAGTTTCAGGTTTCTAACTCAAAAACATCAAAAGGTATTGAGTTTTCGAGCACTTTTAGACGGTTTTTGACCACTGTGTGCCAATCGTCATGTCTGTTATATGTCTTGGTTATCTAACGTTAGTTGGCAAAGCTGCCGCTAAGAGTGCCGCTGTCTTGATATTACTTCTCACATTTACAACTAGGGGTGCAGTATCCCGTTCCTGCGTCAAAATACGAAAATGTAAAGTAGTTTAGTACCACCCATACACAAACCTCTGCAAGAAAATATAAATTAATAATTTAAATAATTTTATTGAGGTGCTTATGAAAAATGTGAATGAGCAGAACTATTCGTGTTTTTATTTTATTTATATAGGTTATTTTAAGGTGTAATACTACCTTGTAACGTTTTTTTACAATATCTTTTTATGGGCTAAAATTCTTCCTAAACTAATCAAAAATTATATCCAAGAGTATTCATGCGAAGAATCATTTTTTAAATTTGCAAAAAAAATACGATATTCGGAGTGAAATCCTGATGTCGAATGAACGCGCTGCTGATTTGAAGATAATTTTTTTTGTGAGCTTCGATTGGTCACATTAATTATTAATTGTTAAGTTTTTTGGTCCTTCTTTAATACATTTCAAAATTAAAACCCATTTTTTAAATATTTATTACAAGAAAGTATGAAAAAAAATTAAATAGGAAAAAAATGATCAATTCAGAACATTTAACTTTAATGTTTTTTTCTCAAAACTAAGTTTTTTTAATCGGGTGATATACTGGCGTCTTCAATTTTTGCCCGATCAACTACAATTTTTAACTACAGCTTCCTATTAATATTTGCTAGTAAAGTAGGTAGGATTTTTTTCGATTCATTGAATTTTAACGATTTTATGACCGATTTTTGACGGATTTTTTAATGGAAAAATAATAATTGTTCACCATTTTCGAAAAAAATAATATTTTTTAAAAATCGTACGTACTTTAGATTTAACCTTATTCTTTCGGAATAATTTTAGTTTTTCGCTCTACGTTAGATTAAAAATTGATGTCTGCAGACTATCCCCCTTAATAAAAGAGGGTTTTCGTTCGTCAGACACAGCACCGCTATTTCTTTTTTCGAAGAATTGAAACCTTTTTTTTTTTTTTTTGATACTTTAACATTCCATATTAAAAGTTAGATATAAAGAATTAAAAAATATTAATTTATTTCTTATTTATAAATTGAAGAAAATTACTTTGATTTTGATCGCACAAGGTAGTATGACCTCTTAAGCAAATTATTCAGGAAAGAGTCTACACTGCCCATATTCTAAAGAAGATGCTTAGTTATACAGCTCCTGCGTGACGGACTTTTTCTTTGCACAGTGACTTCATTATATAATTATAAAATTATTTTTATATATATGCTGAAAATAAAACACTTACGAGGGTAGCTGTATGACCAAATTATCAATTTTGACTTCCTTGCCAAAAGATTCGATATATACCACACACAATATTATATACCCAAATTAATTGTAGAAAAGTAACCGATTCATAAAAGATTCTTAAAAATATAAATTTATTACTTTTATATGTTAAAGCCGTTTCTGAAACATGTATGAAACTGGGCGGGACATCGGGACAAGAGCGAAATACCGGGACGTATGGAAGCCTACCTTTAAGGCGAATTTTCTTGTTTTCGTTAAACGAATCAAGAATTTAGAAATTTAAACTAATAAACGAAGAAATTATGTTTTAGATTTTTAGAAAAGAAAAAGAAAATTACTGAACTTTTTTTCAATATATTTTCTTAATTTTATTTTGTTTAAAGCATTTGTACAAATACTTTTACCATTACGTGTCAAGTTTTGTTGTTTTGGTTGATTATATCTAGTTTTTATTTTTAATATATATTTTTTTCTGTAATATCTGAAATTTAGGTCAATTTGATGAGTTTGACGTATGTATTGATATCTGTTGGATTAAACATATCACAAAGGTTTAGTAATGTGCTTTAGTTTATGTAGCATCTGCGGACGGACTTTTTTATTGTTAAAAAAATCATTAAATTTTAGAATTAAATGTTTATATTCAACGAAGTGTTGACAATTCATAAAGACCATTCGTCTATTTTTTTTTTATTATTTTTTTTTTTTTATTTATTTATTTATTTTTTTTATTTATTTTTTTTTTCTACGGCGCATCAACAATTCTTGGCTATTAGCGCCGACATCCAGGCTGCAGCCAGGAATTTTCTCAGCGAGCCCTGAGATAAGGTAATTTCTGGCGCCGGTGGGGATCGAACCCACCATCTCCCGCTTATGAATCTAGCGCGCTAGCCACTAGACCACGGGAGACCCCCATTCGTCTATTATCTTGAAATGTAGGTTTTAAAAGCAAAAATAACTATATACCAAAACATAGGTACATGGTATAAAACTATATACCAAAACATTATGTAATTTGAATAAAGAAGACAGAACTCGATCGCACATGTGTAATATGGGGAGATGGCCTAGTTACGCCACTTAAGAGGATGTCAACTTCAAGCATGCCACTCGTTGATTTAAAGTCCACCTTCTCGTTTCATTAGAATGGTAAAGGCTTTTGGGTACTTACGTATTAGTTGCACCGGTCTCGAGAACTGGCTCCTCAGTCAGTGATCCGGATCAGGCAATATGGCCACCTATTATTAACTCCAAGACCAAGTCTTAATATTATCAACGAGTTGGATTGACTAGAGTTTGGATTATTCTTGAGCAAGCGTAGCGAGCGGAAACACATAGCAATTCTGCCATTAACATAAGCCCTTTTAATTTCCTAGATATCTTAACATTACAATTATTTTAATTTAATGATTAGATTAGATTATCTCCATTATAAGAACGGAAATGAAAACATCTAGCATTTCTATTGGTCGAGCAATTTGGTCTTTTGGGCAATTTCATTGGTTGTTCTCTTTTCCGCTCTAGTCTTGATTGTTTTGAGTGCCTTGCTCTTAAATTCGTCTCCTTTAAAATTTATTGCTTTAGTGAGTTGTGAATTGTAGAATTTATATGGCGACAAAGAAATAGAAAAGAAAATAGAGACCCGTTTGAAGCAATATTAAATTGCATATCGACCCATTTTCCACCGAAAAACCAGTGATCAATATTACCAACGAGTTGCATTAAGTACAATTTCGATAACGTTGAGCGAACGTACCGACCGGAAACACATAGCAATTTTTTTTACGGCGGATTTGCGCCATAATATTGGAAACTAGCGCCGACTCTTGGCCATTAGTTTACATAACATTAACAATTATTAAATTAAAATAATATCTAATGTTAAGTAATCTAGTAAATTAAAAGGTCTTATGTTAATGGCAGAATTGCTACGTGTTTCCGCTCGCTACGCTTGCTCAAGGATAATCGAAACTCTAGCCAATACAACTCGTTGATAATATTAAGACTTGGTCTTGGTCTTAATAAGAGATCGCCATATTGAAATTGTCGCCATATTGCCTGATCCGTATCACTGACTGGGACCGGCTTTTGATAGGAAATGGCTAAAGTTATTTAATCTGTTTTTAATTATTACACGATTAGTCAAAATAATTTTCTCTAACTGCTTCGTTACATTCGAATAAAATGCTTGCTAGTAGCCTAAACGTTCGATTCGTTTTCGTAAAGCTGTTTACTTACCATCGAAACCTTGTTTACATTCTTGCTGAAATGGTAACATTTTCATAAAATAGTCCAAAATATTTCATGAAACGATTGGATACTTGTAGACACAGTTCCCCTCCCGTACGAACTCAGATGCCCATCAACACTCTGGACGTAGGTATTTACACCTGTAGAGACTCTTGAAGTCTTAGTTGAGTAGGCATAGTCTAAGGTGAGAGTAGAAAGGGTGAAAGACCAGCCTTGCGAGGCTAGACATAGGGGCCACACCTGACTCAGGTCGATGTGGTGACGTCAGAGGGAGTCTGGATGACGTAGTGTCTAGACGGCGGGCCTCAACAGCCGCTACAAATTGATTAGTGGCGCTACTGCTTTGTTTACCTTCCCCTTGACTGTCTGTCTGCCAGACCTGGGCTCAGCACCACCAGTCCAAGGGTCAGGGTTTACTTCCAACTATCTGTCTGCGTGGATAGAGCATTCTACATAAATACCTGCATTATTCCAGTACTATTGTGTAGGTCAGCACAGCTGTTTACCTTCTCCTTGACCGTCTGTCTGCCAGACCTAGGCTCAGCACCACCAGTCCAAGGGTCAGGGTTTACTTCCAACTAGACATGCGCGCCGCGCCGGCGCCGCTACGCCACGCCGGGTTTTAGCGGCGCCGCCGCCGCCGAGCCTATTCAGTCGGCGCGCCGATTGAGTGGAGGAAATCGGCGATTGTGCTGCATGGTGATCGGCCGGCGCCCATTTTGAGCTTACCTTCTGATCGAAAAACGCTTGTGTGTTGTGATCGTTGATTAGAAAATGACAAAGCTTGTATCGGAAAAGCATAAAATAAAAGAATTTTATGTAAACATACTCTTTAACCAGGTCCGTCACATCTCAGAGCCGGGCCCAGAACCAGATTTTGATCACGGGCCCCCAATATTGATTGATCGTGGTTGAAATGTATACTTATCTACAATGTATTGATTTACAAAAGTTGTAATATGTACTTAAAATCGTTTTTAAAAAAATCATAATACAAGAAGCGTGTACATATTGGGATTTGAAATCCACAAAACTGAAAATTCAAGTACTTTCTCATTGGGGACATTGGCAAATTATTTTCATCTTTGAAAAGTTTTCAACGAAATGAGAATAAACGCCGTATGGAGTGAAGTTTCTATTTCATTTTCATCAATCCTCAACAGTAGCACAAAACTGGCAAAATTCTAATTGTCTGGTATTATTACCATGACTGGAGCCTCCTTAACCCCCCCCCCCTTTATATACGCCCATGAGTCATGGGAGCACAGAGGACAATTGGTCAGGGGCTCGTGGTCTTCGGGGGGGGGGGGCGTGATTTTTGTACTTGCAATATAATTTGGAATAACAATGTTTACGCGGCGTTAATAGCCCTAATGTTGATACGCAGTTAAAAACACCCCCCCCCCCCCCCAAAAAAAAAAAACAAAAACAAAAAACAAAATGTTTAAGAACATTAAAAAAATATAGATCCCATTCCAACAAATATAGGCTGAACCCGCCTATATTTTTCAAATCAATTTGACACCTATAAAATGTTTTCCAATTAGCGAAGCTTTTGCGGTGCCAGGGGATAACAGTCCCTCCCCCCTCCCAATGTGGCGACCCTGACTTTAACTCAACGAATAAATCCATGTTTTGTGGAAGATGTTTTGGAAACCTCGTAATTGAAGAGAAAAACTAAAAAAAAGCTTCCGACTCGCAGGAACTAGGTCATCTTAGCGCGGTTCCGTTCATATCTCTAGTGCTAATAGTAAAGGAATAAATACGGTTATTGGTAGGGTTTGATCATACGTTAAAAAAATAAAATAAAATCTCAAACAGAAGGAAGTTTAAGGTGCCACAACAGGAAACTCACAGTATCCTAAGACTCCCACGCCAACACAACGTTCGCCCTGCGAAAACATTACGAGTATATCATTAAGTTTCTCATTTTCTTGCCTTCTTTTACTAATAGACTATTTTTTCTGATAATTACAATTTATCATACAAGTGAGTCAAACAAACACAAAACCCCGTTCAAAAGAACAAAGTAAACGCTTTCGAAGTTTCAAGCCCTTATTTCTCCGATTGACATCACCCCATCGAAAATTATTTTATTATCATTTATGTAGAGACATTAGTAAGGTTTCGAATAGGAACCTTCCTCTTGCCACGAGTTTCCAACCGATTTAAAGATATTTACTAAAAAATACGAAGATCCCAACATTTTTCATGTCTACTCATAAAATATTTTTTTTCGAATACTTTCTTCATTCCAAATGTAATCAACATCTTAGTTTAGATGAGTTTCAAACACATAAAACACATTCAAATGGAATCCCACGATTTCATGTACCCAAACCGCAAAATGAGTTTGTTCCACTTATCACAATGGCTGTTGAAGATATCGCCTTAAAATGGTTTCATTTGTTATCGTATGTTAAGGAACATATTACGTGAGTATCTGCAAGCATATAAACCCGAAAACGTAACCGTTGCGGTTTTTTTCGCGTAAATTTCGTGCCAAAACCCTTGTTCCGCAGGGCGGATTCTGCTGGCTAACGAACTTGACGTTTCAAATTAGATTTTCGTACCAAAGTTCATCAAAATCGGACCATTTTTGAGCCGGTGAAATAGCTCAAATATATATATATATATATATATATATATATATATATATATATATATGTATATACTATTATAAACATTTTAACATCTCACTTGGGGGTTGAAAAAATACCCCACGCCGCGGCCATTTTAGTACGGCGCGCCGCCGCCTGAAAATTCAGCCTTGGCGCGCATGTCTACTTCCAACTATCTCTCTGGGTGGATAGAGCATTCTACATAAATACCTGCATTATTCCAGTACTATTGTGTAGGTCAGCATAGCTGTTTAGCTTCCTCTTGTCTGCCAGACCTAGGCTCGGCACCACTAGTCCAAGGGTCAGTACTTTCAACTATCTGTCTTGAATAGATAATTCTATATAAATAACTGCATTAATTTCTTGACTGTCTGTCTGCCTGACCTAGGCTCAGCACCACCAGTCCAAGGGTCAGGGCTTACTTCCAACTATCTGTCTGGGTGGATAGAGCAGTCTACATAAATACCTGCATTATTCCAGTACTATTATGTAGGTCCCAGGGTCAGGGTTTACTTCCACCTATCTGTCTGGGTGGATAGACCATTCTACATAAATACCTGCATTACCCCAATACTATTATGTAGGTCCCAGGGTCAGGGTTTACTTCCAACTATCTGTCTGGGTGGATAGACCATTCTACATAAATACCTGCATTACCCCAATACTATTATGTAGGTCCCAGGGTCAGGGTGTACTTCCAACTATCTGTCTGGGTGGATAGTCCATTCTACATAAATACCTGCATTACCCCAATACTATTATGTAGGTCCCAGGGTCAGGGTTTACTTCCAACTATCTGTCTGGGTGGATAGACCATTCTACATAAAAACCTGCATTACCCCAATACTATTATGTAGGTCCCAGGGTCAGGGTTTACTTCCAACTATCTGTCTGGGTGGATAGACCATTCTACATAAATACCTGCATTATTCCAGTACTATTGTGTAGGTCAGCACTGCTGTTTACCTTCCTCTTGTCTGCCAGACCTAGGCTCGGCACCACTAGTCCAAGGGTCAGGGTCCAAGGGTCAGTACTTTCAACTATCTGTCTTGAATAGACAATTCTATATAAATAACTGCATTAATTTCGGTTGTACTATAATTTTGTTATTTTAAAGTTTCCGAGCTTTTAATGTTTCTGAAGGAAGTAAGCTAGAATAATTCTATAAAATTATAGTAGCACAGCAATTGTAATAGTAAAGAACGTGCCAAGTTCGTTTAGAAGTTCCGAGTATTAAGTATTACCATATGACAAGGCGTTCTCAGATCTCAATGGTAGAGACAATGATCGTCAAGTATTTTGTATGGAATCTTTATCTAGATACAACTATCTAGATAAAGACTTCGTACTTATTTATGAATAAGTACGAATTTCATTAGGTTCAAGTTATTCTGTCCCATAGTGACATAACGTAGAAGTGAATTCTTTGTAGATTCATCTATAATATTTTTGGTTTGTAGAGGCTAGTTGTTAGTCTTTTTGTACCTTGCATCTTGCCAATTGTTTGCTATATATCTCTTATATAAGGCGTACAAATTCTGGTATGTGATATGGTACCAATTTTAATTAAATATATAGCTAATTTCTGCAATTCACGATCACTATCCTAAATTCAGTGAAGTAAGAAGTCCAATTACTCCTCTACTGAGTTTGCCTGAAGAACGGCCGACACAATTACCGACCCATCTGCCGGACTGGTCCCGTTCGTTGCACATGGCCCTGCATCTGGCCACACTCCACAACAAGACCGCTGCTATTCTCTCCAGTAGCAGGTGCAGTGTCTGTCTTTTTATAAGGAGTCCAGTAGACAGACACTATCAGCAGTCCAGCTGCTTCTTGTCGAAGATTCTGTAATTCGGACGACCACAACCGATTAATATTAACAAAAAGCTGTTAGTGCACCTGTTACATAAAGAACCATTATTATGGAGTACTCACTGAATTATCATGGGATACTTAATAAAGGATAAGCTAATATAACGTGTTCATAAATTTTTGTTGTGCAAATATGTTTAATAATACTGTGTATATGTGTACATCAGAACGTGCTTAAAAAAAAGAAAGTCTTTTCCTCTGTCAGAAGTTATTGTTCTTGTAAAATAGTTTATTTTCCAACGAGTAAAGCCCTCTTTTGCTCCTAAACTCAAAGAAGTCGGCCTACAGCAATATCATGGCACTGGACCACAGCTTGATTCCGCTGTACAGTGGGACGCAATGCCTAAAATGCGGCCAAAAGTCGAAAAGTTAAGGGATCGATCTACAATTACGTATTCAGGGGGTTTTGGGGTCGCTGATAACCAATCCGTTATCAGAATTAAAATAGCGGACCTAATATGGCGTCTTCTTATACGAAAAAAAATTTTACTTACATTGGTGATTTACTGACTTGGTGTTGGAAATATCACTATGAGCAGCACATAAGTGCAAAAGGGTGATTCGATGCTAATCACTAATGGTGTGAAGTATCGTAAAAATAAAATAATAATTATACGAAAAAACGTGTAAAAAAATGAAAAAAAAATTATCAATCGGTCTAAAACGTGTTTTGTGGGATTAGGATTAGGATTAGGATTGGATTTTAGGGCGAGTAACTTTTCGGTTCTTACGCCCTCTTTATAGAAGTTTAGTTAGCCTAAATATATGGTTTTCCATTTTCCCCCCTAAGTAAATATCAATAACAATTAAAATATATATAGCTACACTCTAAGACAGTTCTTATAACTCTACAATTATATTTCATGCTAAATAATGTTATATATTATATTAAAATTACTGTAACAAGTTTAGCAGTTTGTAAATAAATACTAAACATCAATAAATAGTGGTATAATAAAGGTAGTAGAAGTAATATATATGTATATATATATATATTTTATTTATTTTTATATATATATTTTTTAATATTTTATTTATTAATTTTTTTTTTTTTTTTTTTTTTTTAATAGATATATATTACTATTAGCATTATTACATAAATATAAATATGATTGACTAGTTCACTCACGCATATATTGATATAAATAATTGTGGTATAATAAAGGTAGTAGAAGTAATATATATAATATATATATTATTTATTTTTATTTTTTTATTTATTTTTTTTTTTTTTTTTTTTTGTTTTTTTTATATATATATTTTTTAATATTTTTTTTTATTTTATTTTTATTTATTTTTTTTTTATTTATTATTTTTTTTATTTATTTATTTTTTAATTTTTTTTTTATTTTTTTTTTATTTTTTTTATTTTTTTTTTTAAGATATGTTTTACTATTAGCATTATTACAGAAATATAAATATGATTGACTAGTTCACTCACGCATATATAGATATAAATAAACATATATATAACAATACAATAATAATTTCGTGTTACATAATAATATATTATATTGAATTAACAATTAAGAGTAGTTTATAAATAAATAATGTATATAAATAAAATAGGCACACACACAAACACACATGTACACATATTCGCACACACACACTCACATACACAAATATATACTACATCTGATAAATAATTAAATATATGTATATTTTTTTTTATATGTATATATTTTTTATTATTATTTTTTTTTTATATATATTTTTTTTTTCTTCTTAAATTTTTTTGAATAGGTCTGTTTCCCTTAAAGTATTAATAGCTTTATCCAAAGTTGTTGGATTATTTCCAAGACAGTCATTTACCCGTCTAGGAAGACCGTTGGAGAGGAATAGAGTTCGGTATGCTGGGCAGTCTTCGATGATATGTTGGACCGATAGTTGGATATGGCAGCTGGGGCATACTGGTGGTTGTTCTTTTTTTATTATGTAGGAATGTGTCAAATTTGTGTGCCCAATTCTCAGGCGGGTAAGAACCACTTCTTCCTTCCTGTTAGCACGTTTTGAGCTATCCCATTTTCTTGTCGTATCCTTTATGGTTCGTAGCTTATTGCTACATGGTTCAGCTTTCCACATGTCTTCCCATGCTGAGGTCACTTGTTGTTTAAGCCAAAGCCTGATGTCATTTGGCTCTAAAACGTCAATTGGTGGTGAGTTCATTAGTGCTGCTTTTTTAGCTGCCTGGTCCGCCTTTTCATTTCCTAAAATTCCAGAGTGAGAAGGTAGCCAAAGAAATG
Organism: Gonocerus acuteangulatus; assembly: GCA_946811695.1. NCBI lineage: Eukaryota > Metazoa > Arthropoda > Insecta > Hemiptera > Coreidae > Gonocerus > Gonocerus acuteangulatus. The sequence goes on from OX328128.1 coordinate 61,869,744, forward strand.
TTATTGTCTTTCCTTGATTTTCTAGCATTTTGATGTAATGAAGAATTTTTAGGAATATGGGCCCTTGGTTTTTTCTTTTTGCTATATTTTTCAGTGCAGAGAGGGAGTCTGTGCAAATAATGAAGTCTTGATCCTCGGATGATATTGCATAGTACAGGCCAAGACATATTGCTTGCATTTCGGCTGTAAAAATGGTGGCAAGTGGGTTAAGTTTTTGTTTGCGCACTATATTGTTGCAGACCATTGCTACCCCTATATTGTCCCCTTTTTTTGAACCATCAGTATAAATGGTTTTTCTGAAGCTATGCTGTTGTAGAAGTTCATTAGCCTTTGCTATTTTTTCTTCCCTGGGGCTGTCTCTGCTGATCCTAGTTAGCCGAAGATCAACTTGAGGTACACTTATGTTCCATGGGGGTGCTTCAAGATCTTCTACATTGATAATAGATCTTGGTAGGGTGCTTATTACATTTTTATGTCGGATAGCCAAAGGTGCTGGTTGGCGTGGTTTATCACGGTATAATTCAGTATGTTTAGGCTCAAAGATATATTTGTAAGTAGGATTTGTCGGCTGGTGGAGCATTTTAGAAATATATGAATTTATTAACTGTTGACGTCGGATAAAAAGAGGAGGCTCACCGGCTTCTGCGCAGAGGCTTGTGATAGGACTCGTCCTAAAGGCACCTGTAGCCAGCCGGATTCCTACGTGGCTAATAGAATCCAAGTATAAGAGGTGGTTTGTTTTTGCAGAGGGGTATACAGCGCTGCCGTAGTCTATTTTAGACTGTATTAGGCTTTTGTAAATCATGAGGAGTGAGTGTCTATCGGCACCCCAAGTAGTTTTGGTTAACACTTTTAGAAGGTTAAGTCTTTTCGAGCACTCTTCTCTTAAATATTTTATATGGCTGAGCCAGGTTAGCTTTTTGTCTACAATCACTCCTAAGAATTTAGTTTCGTTTACAAATAAAATATCTTGGCCATTTAGTGCAAGGTTTGGCGTTATACTTGGGATTATTTTCTTGGAGAAGAGAATGCATTTGGTTTTATTTGTTGAGAACCTCCGATTGTTTAACTCGGCCCATCTAACGAGTTTGTGAATGGTTTTCATGAGTAGTCTGGTAGCCCATTGGATATTTGTGAATCTGATAAATATCATCAGGTCGTCCACAAATAAGCATGTTTTAATAGTAGGTGGGATTTCATTTACTATAGAGTTGATAGCTATTGCAAACAGTACACAGCTAAGAACACTCCCTTGGGGTACGCCGTTGAATATACGTCTTCTTGAGGAGATTTTGTTGCCAATTCGGACTCTGATGTATCTTTTCTGGAGAAAGGATTTGATGAAGTTCGGTAGTCGTCCACGGAAGCCCCATTCTGAGAGTTGCTTTAGAACTTGGCTTCTTCTAATGGTGTCATAGGCTTTTTCGAAGTCGAAAAATGTGCCTATTGCTTCTTTTTTCTCGACGAATGTGTTTAGGACTTCAGCTTCGAGGGTCACGAGGTGATCTATGGTGGATCTTCCTTTCCTGAATCCACATTGAGCAGGGGATAGAATGTTACATTTCTCTAGAGTCCATAATAGGCGTTTGCTGATGATTTTCTCGAGTAGTTTACAGAGGCAGCTGGTCAGAGAAATAGGTCTGTAATTGTCAATTTGGAGTTTATCTTTTCCGGGTTTTGGTATAGGGATTACAAGAGCTTCTAACCAGTCACTCGGTATTTCACTCGTGTCCCATATTTTGTTATACATATCGAGGAGTATTGTTTTAATTTGCGGTGGCAGGTTTTTGATCATCATGTTGTGTACTTCGTCGAGGCCTGGGGATGAGGTTTTAAGATCTTCTATTGCTGAATTTAGTTCGTTATATGATATTGGGCTATTGTAGTTTATACGCATGTGGGCTTTGTTTAGGTTTTCATCTAAGAAACTTATAGTATTGAACTTTATTTCTTCTTCTAAGTCTGTTGCCGTGCTTGAAATGCTTGAGAATTTATTTACGAATATGTCCACCAGTTCTTGTGGGTCTGAAATGATGAGATTTTGGTGTTTAAGGGCAGGAGTGTCAACATATTTTGAGCCAGATATGCTGTGTACCTTCTGCCAGACCTTTCTTATAGGGGTATTTATATTAATAGATTCTACGTATGAAATCCATGACTCTTTCTTCTTCTGTTTTACAAGTCTCCTAGTTTTTGATTTTTCTTGTTTGTAGCGTATTAAGTTGTACGTGGTTGGGTTATTCTGGAATGCTTTTAGAGCCTTGTTTTTACTTTTGATAGCTTGGCGGCAGGCGTCGTCAAACCAAGGAGTATAGTTTTTCTTTGGTAGTCCGCTAGTTTTCGGAATAGTCTGTTCTGCTGCTACTATTAATTTTTGTGTAAATGTTTTAGCCATACTGGTTGTTTCAGTTGGCAAGTCGTTCATGGAAAATTCCAACTTGTTTGAGAATGTGACCCAGTCTGCTTTTTCTATTAACCATTTAGGGCTCTTCTCTATGGGTGGGAGTGATCTTGTTGGTTGAAGGATAGTAGGAAAGTGGTCACTGCCGTATTGGTTTTCAAGTGTGTTCCATGTATATTGAATTGATAAACCAGCCGAGGTTATTGTGAGATCTATGGATGAAGAGGTGCCGTATGCTGGGCTGATATAAGATGTTTTTCCTGTATTTAGAAGTATTGAATCACAGGTGTCTATGATTCTTCTTATAATGTTTCCCCTGCTGTTAGTCGGCGATGGAGACCAAGAGTGATGGGAACCGTTGAAGTCGCCGGTTACTATATAAGGGGCCTGTAGGCTATTTATTAGGTTGGTTAGTGCTGGCTCGTCAATAGGTTCGGTCGTGTTTTGTGGTTATTAGGTTCTGTGATTACAAATTCATCAAAAATGAAAAAAAAAATCAAAATGGCGGAATGTAATATGGCGACATGTTATAGGCAAAAAGTATTCTTCTTTCTAGATAAGTATCTATCCTTTGTTACCACATTCCGAAGGGATAAGAGTAACGAAGTTGCCGGTACCAACCGATATTTTCGTTTCCTTGCTCGATTGATAAGTGCCCAACTAAAGTGAAACGTGTAAGTTAAAAAAAAAAAATTATCATTTAAAAAAATTGTGAGACCACTACAAAGGCAATTTATCTCAGAAAGACAAATAAGCTTTAACTTCAATATTAATAATTGTTGTCAATGAGTGTATTAACTGATGTGAGGCAATTAGGGTTCTCGGCGAAAGTACTATCTAATTATTTAATAGTTGTAATTATCGGCCCATTAAACTTTCGAGTGGTTACCTTCCAGCAACTGCATGACGAGGGACTTTTTTTATTTCTATTCCTACAATGATGTCATGGAATTCTCCCGTAATAGGCATCAGGTATTTAAATATTGCAAGGAGCGTCAACATCAGTGCTTGAAAATATTTTGCATTCAGCCAGCATTGTTTGGAAAGTTGACAAGGCAGCTTGTATAAGGTTGAAGCCCTCATAACTCAGCAGCTATTGCTATTCAGCTAGCCTGCTGAGCTGTGGTTTCCGCCCGCACCATTGCAGCTGACATAGTAATCATTAGTTGAGTTATCATTACGCACGATGAATGGCAAATGCAGCCATATGGCATATGCGGGAGAGGCTTACGTTCTGCAAAAGGTATTGGTTTTTTTTTTTGTTTTTTTTTCTACTGAATTAAAACTTCCCACTTGCAGAAACTCCTACATCTTACTATATTTTCAGGTAGTAGTTACATCTGGTGGGATTTTCAAAGCGTAGAGTTTACAAATCAATGACAAAACTGATTATTTCGCCCTTCAATAGAATTAATCCACTACACGCGACATTTCTAACACTGTTTTTTTTTTCTTCAATAGATGTAGTCTAATATCCTGAACCAATTTTACAGGGTATTTATTAGGCTAACCAAATTATTACTTTGCGCATATTATCCTTTGAAACCCGTTACCGAGATATTTAACAAAAAATTTCTCATTATGTGTTCATAAAATAATTTATTTGCGATACTTAAAGGTTAACTAAAATGTGAATATCTTAGCCTACGTGTCGAATATGTTAAAATAACTTTTAACCAAATCATTCATTTTGGAGTACCTGAATGGTGTGTTCTATGAGCAAATTATCCTGCTGGTTAACGTACCATTCATTTTAGGCAAAATGTTTTTTCTACATTTCATCAAAATCAAAATGTATGAATTTTGTCTAAAAGACAATCATTATATATATACGTTCGTTAACCTATGGTTATGAAACGTCGACATTTCTTGACATCATATCCGGATTGCTTCATAGGATGGACTTCATATTCTTTTCTTCCCTATTAGCGAAGTAGAGTCTTCGAAACCAAAATTCTGATTTCTTAAACTTTTCTTTACAACAGCTAACGATTCTTTTGATTTCCCAGTTCAATATGCCTATGAAAAGTGTATGTCAAAGTCTATAAAAAGCTTTAGTGGGTATGATCCCCTTATGGGGATGGAGTTAAGTACTTATCCTACAGGTTCGCTGTTGGCCTCAAGAAGATCCAATAAGTTCTCTTAGATAGAGTTAGTATCCTAATGCATTTGTGCGATTTGTTTTATCGCATCGTATAATTATGAAAAGTCAATATTTCTGGTTAGGTTTGCCTCATTATTCCAGGGCGCATCCGTACCAACGAAGCTAATACTGGTTGTTGAGAAGGGGCTGGCCACTTTTTCTGGGAATATCTTCGGACCAACTAATATAACTATAATTCTTGTCTGCGTTAGTCGAAAAATGCCCGGAACATATTTTTTTAAATATACAAAAATTATGTTTTTTTTTTTGTACTTTATTGGCTCATGACTGCGGAAGTATTCACACCCGATTTTTCAAAGGCATCAAAAGATCCGTAATGAAATTTACTCATGTCCTTTAAAATTCCTCCAGCCTTCAAAATTGACCTATTTTGAAAACCTTATTTTTTATTTATTTATTTTTTTCAAATATGTTTAGCATCTTGTTTGGATTTTGCATCAATCTGAAAAATGTTAATTTTTTCGCAAATATCTCAATTCCAAAATTTATTACGTAAAAGCTAACCGCAAAGTTTGGGGGAAGTGACTAGATTCTAGCTTTTTCTTTAATATCTAATTAGGGTAGGGATTTAAATTTTTCAGAAGTAAAATTAGTGTACCAATGCAAATTTTCATCACACGAACTAGTAGATTATAAAAGAAAAATATTTACTCTTTCAATTCCAAACGTTCAGGGGATAAGCAACTTATGGAACCGCGCCAGAGGATATATTTCCTTCTAGTCAAACGTTTTTGCAATAACTACACATTCTAAAATAATATCAATCCACTCCAATCAACATATCTTCTTCATGTATTTATCATATTCAAATGATTAATCGCAAGAATATGAAGTATTTCATAATGAAATGCTAGTACGACTTTGTTTAAAATAGTTTATCGTCAAAGTAAATGGAAACAAATGTGTTTTAAGCTAAATTTTAATATAAAAGTCGACCTAGAGCTTAAGGGAAATATATCTCTTTGCTAGGTCGGCAACCCTTTAAAAGCTTTTATACTCATTTTCCTGTCATGATGGATAGCTATAGTTATTCTTAGGGCAGAATTCATATTTAAAATATTATTTTCACGTAAAACCATGACAGCAATTTCAAAAATTTACATTCTCTACTATCTGAACGTCTCTCGTCGCTTACGTTATCAAAATCCTCAGGTCTCCTGTTTGTAAAAAAAACTTAAGGGGAAAACAGAAACAGATAGCAAAAGAATAATAATAGAAAAACATCACATGTGTTCTTAAATATTTTTTTTTTTTTTTTTTTTTTTTTTTTTTGGCGCATCAACTATTTGGCTATTAGCGCCGATGTGTTCTGAAAGAATGGAAGACTGGATAGCGGGATAGTAATGGTTTCATTCAATTTCCTAGGCCAAGAAACTTATGAAACAAGTACTTGAATGTACTGATTTATATGTATATACAAATTTGAACCACCGTTATTTTCGTACCTCTAGGGGTTCTGAAACGTGAAATTTTGAAACGTCAAAAATCCGGATTACGTCAACGTTATAAGCGGGAATCCTCCCTGTGGTGGAAGGGTGTATCCGCGCTAATAATATCCAAGAGTGTTTATGTGCCGGAACAGTTTTTAAATGAGCCAAAAATTCGTCCTAATACGTTTAAAAATTAAAAACTTTTAGGTACATTAAACTTTAAAGTAGAGGTTTTTTAAAATTATGTTTTTCGAATCAGTCGATATGCCTGCATCTTCAAATTTTAACTGAAAATTCCTAAAGATATTTGCAAGTAATGTAAGTAGGGATTTTTCAATTCATTGAATTATTACAATTTTATGGCCGATTTTATACGGTTATAGAAAATGAAAAACTGTTCACCATTTTCAGTTTTTTTTGTGCTTCGACAAATAGGCCTTTAGCGCCGACATCCAGGTAGCAGCGAGCTCCTTAGCTTCATAAGCGGGAGATGGTGGGTTCGCTCGCCACCGGCGCACAGCGGTGTATTTGCCATGAAAAGCTGGCCAAAAGTCCATTTTGTAAAAGTTATCCGAGACGAAAATGAATTAGTGCTAAAAATAGTTGAATAGTTTGTGCACAACGTATAAGGCTAATTTTTGACCTGACATTGTCTGTAAGCCAGGCGTACCACAACAAAGTGTCCAGGTTTTAATAGAACACTGACTTCTTAACTGTCCTCCGAATATTTATCTGTGTAAAGAATTAATTTTTCACGAGTTTGGAATTTTTATTGCAATTTTGGTTCGGAATAACTCTGAAGCAGGTAAACGAGAGTACATTTATTGTTTTTTTGGCAATAATTAGGCCATTTGTTAATTAGTTTGACCACAAGAGAAAATATATAATATATTGGCCTTTTTAACGTCAAATTTGACATAACTCGAAGGTTTTTGTTATACTTCCAAGCATTTCCAACCTGCTGTTTTTATATGAATATTTAAAGGGAGTATTCAGCTGTAAGAATATATAATCAGAAATCGCGGATTCGCGCGGATGTGCATGTACATGCCAGTTAATGTCAAAGTTCACGAAAGCATTTCTTATGTTTGTCGTTTTCCGGAGTCTAAATAATAACTAGAAAAAATGTATTTGACGTCATCTGTTAAAGAAAGGAA